>VDFB02091830.1:0-39658 GCA_007258455.2 Sequoia sempervirens | reverse complement strand
AAAAGGCTGCTTTATGATTGATAAAATCAGCTTTATGCAGCAATAAAGTTATTCATAATTGTTTACTATTTTATTACTGTGGATGTTATAAAGGTATTAGTGAATGTTTGGAAATTGCAAATTAATGTATGTAATCATACCATTGGTTGTAGTCATAAGTGCAAGTTTGTAAGTTTCTTCTCATTGAATTACCTCAATAAGATTTTGGATTTTGGTGTTAATGCAAAATGTTATATTTTGAGATGGGATATTATAATACATAAATTCATTTTAGGATTAATGCTTATTTGTAATGAATGGTTTTCTATTAGATTCAATATTTTAATTTATTTTTTATATTTAGTTTTTGTAAGTAGATTTTGTAAGGTTTGTTCTACATCTAGCAACACATTAATTCGAATTTTGTGCTCAATGCAATAGAAGTTATGCATATTTCCACAAACTAATAGTTGTGTTAAATCTATTATAGTCACTGTATACTCGCTTACCCTATCCATTCTAGGATCCTGGTGATTAGAAATTCGTAGATTTCATGCATTCATACTGAAAATTTGTTTAAGCTACCAAAATATTTGGTTTGGGACATTACATTACTAGTTACTTTTAACATTTTTTGTGAAAAATTATAGAAACTCAACTACAACGATCAACAGTTTCCCATCTTCAAAGAGGGACAAATAGTATGTGATGAATTACACACTTGTCCAATTGTTGTGAATGCACAACAATACTCATCTTTTTACTTAGGATGATCACTTGGCATAAATTTAGTATGTCTACACCAAGGTTATTCATAGTTCTATGAAGCATTGTCCATTCTAGATATGTTATGTGATCTAATGTGTGACAAATCTTTCATTTTTATTTTTCACCCTTATGACTAGTGTGAAGGTCATGTAATTGGACAAATTCATTAAGAACATTCAACACATGCATCACCAAGTTTAGTAAGTTTTGATTCACCAACAACAAAATTTAAAGGAAATTCATGATTCTCACTAGACACAACATACTTTTTTGATTGGTGACAAAAAATTGGTTGCACTTGTAGAAAGAGCTCACTACAAGATTAGATAATTGAAATATTCTCCTAGCACGATAATTTGGACTATAAGTGAGACTAGTTCATCCTATAAATTTTTGTACTTGGGCATGTGTTATGTTCAATTTCAAACTACACAAACCATATATATCACATTTTCTTGATCCTTCTATATTCCAATACTCATTGGATGTGGATCAGGGAAACCTATATGCATTGACACTTCCTCAACTTGCATGCCCTCACCATATCAAATGTGATGAAGTTCTTTAATTTTATTCGAGTATCCGAGTATTTTGGACACTTTTGGCATAATATTATTTTCTTCTTCAATTGTTCTTCCATTTGCCTAGATAATGTTGTACAATTAATAATAATCTTGTGAAGTTATCATGTATACTTGATTAATGTTTCTACCTATAATGTTATTTTAGGTGGTGGTAAGTTTTTTAGTATTTCTATCTTTAAGGGATTAAACATCATCTCTTCTTTGCATATGATGTTTCCAATTGGGTAAAAAAAATTATCACTATGATAAATTTCTTGAATTTAAAATCTATTTTGAGACTCATATACCTCTCATACATCAATTTTAATGTGTTTTTAGTCTTTAATATGTGTTTGTAGTCTTTAGTAGATGATAAAATTCTCATTTTCAAACTAGTATTCTAGGAATTCATGTATAAAATTATCAAAACCATTAATTTTCATCTTATTGACCATGGATACATGTTTTAATTTAACTCTATAAAAAAAAAAGTTCAAATATCTTTAATCTTATTTTGAATCACTTTAAGAGTTACCCAATCTATGCTCTTTGTGTATTTTATGAACCCTCCATTCAACATCTTGTTCGATTCTATTTACCTTGACCTTAACATTAGGGTTTAGGTAATAGGGCCTTTTCTCGTGGGTTTTCATTTTTTTTAAAGTATATTTACATTAAACATGCCTCTTCTAATATACCGTTTAAGTAAAGTATTGTAAGAGGAATTCGTAGTCATTTGATACTTCTACCACCTACATGACTTCTATTTCCTCGCAATAATTACCAATATTTTCTAGCATTCCAATTGCTTAATTGGTGATGTTTTCCTCTCTAATTCTCAAAGGTTGATAGAAATACTAGGGGTTATGTATATTTTATGTTGATTATTTCCTTTATCCTTTCTTCACAATTAATTCAAAATTCTTAGGGTACTCTCCATTTTATATGGTTGTTCTTTTTATTATAAATTATAATAGTTATTTCTATATATACTATCTCTATCTCATTCACATATTTGAATGGTGAACTAGTTTTGTGAGTATTTGTGCCATGAAAGAAATAAATGAAATCTATAGGAGAAACCCTAGTAGGAAATGCACCATTATTTTTAATTTTCTGATTGGCTTGGAGTGTGTAAGTGAATTTGTGTGACAACATAGGATTTACTATTTTTTTTTTGTGGTGAGATTTTAGGTCTAGGAGGGACTTATGGATGTGGTCCCAAAGTGAATAAGAGACCCACAATCAACAATAGGGAATGAAGGGGTTGAAGTGTGGGGGTTAAATTTTTTGGTTACAAATTGAGGGATAAGGAAGGAGGCATCAAGGTATAAGGGTCATACGAGGGTATGTGTCCAAGAGATCAGGTAATAAAATTGGGATGTAGGGAAAAGATGAGAGAGGGGAAAAAGGATAAAAGTCATGCAAGGATCTAGTAAATAGGATTTTTTGGGACTAAGGAATTGGGGGGAACATGGATCTTGGAGCTAAGTTCCAAGGTCCTAGTTTCACTTAAGCATCTAGAAATAGAGAGGAATGAAGGAAGCACATGGATAAGGGTGGGAGATAGGGTTTTAGAGAGACCAAGAACCTTGGGACCTAGCTATATTTTAGAGTCATCGACCCCTCCTGAACTATGATAGATCTTTAGCAAGCTCAAGAACCATTGAAACCCTCAACATCCTATCTTCTTTTCTTATCAATATTTTTATCTTTTCTTGAACCCTATCAACATTTCAATGATTTGAGGAAATTTGAAACTCACCAAAATCTTATTATTCCTTATCGTTTTCTTTCTCACTTTGACCCTTTAATTAGTTCAAGAAACTATGAACTCGCCAAAATTATAAAATTCATCCCTCTTGTTCGTATTTTAGTGAGTTGAAGAATTTATGAACTTGTAAAGAACATGAATTTTTGTTCCTTTGCTAGAGAATTAAGAAACTTTTGAACCATGTAAGTGTTTTAGTAAATTCGATAAATTTTAAAATTTTCGATAAAATTTATCTTTCCTTAACATAATTTTCCTATAGAAAAATGTCATATTTATTGGGCTAGTAACAAAAGAGGAATTGGGTCCCAACACCTACATGGTGGCCAACACCTTGAAAAATATGAAATAGCTTCTGTGTTTGTGTGTTTTTTTTGTTTTTGTTTTTGTTTCTTTGTTGTTAGGTCATTTTTTTTTGCTGTTGGTTTATTTTTGGCTATTTCTTATGCTTCAATGTTTATCTCTTTTAGAAAATTTTCTATCTAATGTGATGTATAAGGTTTTGGGTCCCTTCAAAACCCATTTTTCCAATATATAAAAAACGAAAGGAATTGGGAGAATCTTAGAGAAACCCTTGCAAAGTATATGAGTTTGTTTAGATTCAAAGAAAATAAATTTATGCCATAAATATGTCTTGGTAAAATATTTTCAAATGTAATTACCCATGCTTCAATACACAAAAAGGTGCATCATTTAATCATTTTTTTTATCCATTGCATCACAAATGGATTCCCACTCTTTTGTCCAATTTTGATGTCATTAGTGACTCAACTAAATGTTATATTATTCCATAATTATGCACTTAAACTTTTCATTATGAAGTAATATCCAAGAATATAAGTCACAAAGCAATGTTTAATCACACATAAAAACCTAGGAGAAACTACAATATCAATTGAACTAAGGAGTGAATCATGAATTATTGAAACAAGATAAGGTTGGATTTTTTACTATTCATTTTATAACTATCAAATTAGACAGCAGGATAACATATTTATGGTTAATATAAATTAAAAGGAATCAAATTGGTATCATCTAACAATAATTTATAGAAAATATAAACATGGGTAAGACAATTTTGTATTAAGTAAAAACCCATATAGGAATACAATTTTATATGTCAGTAAAAGTAATATATTACAATAAAACCATATAAGATTACAAAAAATCCATATAGGCATATAATGTCAATTATTTCTAATACAAAAATATATCTACAAAACTTTCATATAGTAATACAACATATTCATAATGTAATCACTTCCCTCCAGGAGAAGGGAATAATCACTTACTATCATCTCATAATTTCTTCAAAGCAATCATTTCCTCTATTCATCCATATGAGGGGTAGGTACACAAACTATATTTATGAATACTTGTGACAAGAATCAAGAAAAAAATTAAATAATAGATGAATATCATTCAAATTTTCACTAATAGAAGTGGGATAAAAAATAAATACAATATAAAATTTATTAATCTCTCATACCTATATCAAAGATATTGAAGATAAAGTTTTGTGTGGAAATTCCCTCCTCTCTTATCTTATTAATTAGGGAGAAGTATGAACTTATATCATTAGATGAAAATAAAAAACATTATTAAATTACTAAAATATACCCAACATTATTTTACAAAGATAATGATTAAAAATAGTCAAGCTTACTTTAGTGAAAGATGTAAAGCCACTTCGACTAAGAGGTATTGATGTCAAAGGCCCAACATCCACATGTTCAACATCCTATATGAATTTTAATATTACCCTTCACATAAGCTAAAAATATTTAATGTACTATATTTACCATTTCTTTACTAATTACATGCATGTGGACTTGACATGGTTGTTGAATTGGGACCTAAAGGGATAATCTATGTAGGGTTAACACTCTAACCCTAAAAATATATTAAAATAAATTTTGTAATTTAGTTAATCTTACATTTCAAAATGAAATATATTAAACTCAATTTAAACTTGTTCAAATTTACCTATCTATCAATTTCTAATGTGAAATCTTGCATGTCACCTATGTAGATCAATTCATCCAATATAGATGTGCATTGTTACTTGACACATACATCTCAAACATCCTCACACCCATAATCACAAAGAGACATGTAGTTTTGATAAATGTGAGGTAAATTTTGAGACTTATAATCCTTAACCTCATCACCATGTGCTAAAGGTCTAGTGTGTTGTAAACAGGTTTGAGTGAGTCAGTGTAGTGTAGAAAAATGTATCCCTTTACATTGTCACACTTGTTTGGGCCTACCTTGCTTTGTTTATGCATCTTTATGGCTTAAATGGTCCTATTTTTGCATTCACAAGGCCTATGAAGTACATCTTTTTCTGGCTAATCCCAACAAACATTAATGGATAAATGATTATTTAATGATTTTGGCTGTGTCCTTGATTTTGGGTCAGGACTAAGTCGCCACTTAGGGAGTCTTAGTCCCCCAAAGGTCTTTGGACCCTAATTTCAAATGCACCTAAAAAAAGGTCCCATCTTAGAGTCTGTGCCCCGAGATTTGAGCCTTGGGACTAAGACGTCACCTAGGGCATCTTAGTCCCCCTTGGCTTAATTCTAGGATTCAATTTCAAATTTTGGTGGGATTTAGCCTCCTTTAATTAATGAATTCATATTTCAGCTTGTACTATAATTTTGAGACATTAAGCATAGATAAGTATAAATAAAAGGTTCCTTCACTCATTTTCACCTAATACTTTTGTGAGAGTATTCCTAATAGCATAATTGATTTCACAAGAGCATTCAAGAGAAAATTCATCAAGCAATTGGAGCCATCATCAAGTTTCAAGCATCATATCAAAGATATTGTTGCATCATGTTTTTTGTTGAGCTAATATTTGTGATATAGGGTTTTGATTCAAGCAAGAATTTCAAGAAAGATATATCAAGCATTCAAGTGATTCAAGAACCACATCCATTGCATCCATTTCAAGCATAATTGTATCCTCCTATAACAAGGGTTTGGTGAGTTGTAACATTGCATATTTTGTATTCATCATTCTCTTCCATTATTCTATTTCATTTCAAGATTTGATTATTAACAAGGGGTTTGACCAAGGAAAACCCCCCTTTACTAACAATCAACAAGTTTTTCCCTCTTGTTTGTTTGTGATTGTAGATCTAGGTTAAAGTCTTGAAGATCATTTGGAGTGCAAGACTGAAAAGTTGTAAAAGTTGCATTGCAAATTTATCATCTTCACGAAAACTCACCTACAGGCCACATTTAGAAGATTCAAAACCCAAGATCTGGGAGGAAGAAGGTGCAAACCTAGGAGCTTAGGACAAGATTTAGAGACTTCATAAACCCTAAACAGGACTAAGTCACCATCTTGGGAATCTTAGTCCTCCCTGGGGTATTTTTTAGAATTTCTTCAGGATCTTATTCTGATATCCAAAGATCTAGAGACCCCCCCCCCCGAAAAATAGCAATAGGACTAAGTCGCTACCTTGGGTGTCTTAGTCCTCCATAGCATATTTTGGCAGGTTTTTCACATTTCCAAAATCCTTGTGACATCTCCAAATTGTCTAGGTGCACCCCTTCTAAATTGTTTTTTCATAATTTCATTATTTGCATTCTTCATTTGGCTTGCATTACTAGGTTTTGTGATTTGAATGTTCATTTGTCTTTTCCAAGCTTTTGCTTGGTGTTGAACCCCCCAAACCCTAAGAACAACGCCTCCTATGTTTCCTTGTTGACAATTGACTCACCTTGTGAGATTGATATTCAATCCAATTAGGGTTCCTAGGACATACTTTGAATGAACCATCCCATCCTTGAAAAGGGAGAGTATGTGATTCCACTTCTTATCCTTTCCCTTTTCCTTCCAGTTCATTTTGGTGAACCCAACATTATTAGACACCTCTTTTCTTATTTGGAGTTCATTTAGGCCCTAGATCTAGGTTGCATTCATTCTTACATTGTATCTTGCATTAGTGAAAGTGCATCTAGGGTTTCTAAAATTTTCATTAGTGAAAGTGTATATAGGTTACATTTTTGCTTTCTTGCATCATCTTATGGTGCAGGGCACCTAGGTCTTCATGTTAAAATGGACCTCAAGTTTTTTCTTTTTGTTGGTTAAGTCATTTTTCTTGTAATAAGGTATTTTAAGACCATTTTTTATGTTTTTGTGTGTCGGTTGAGTCATTTGGGGCTAGTTTGTTAAAAGATGTCAATGTTACAAAAGGTGCAAAAAGTTGCACAAGCAACTTTTGCATTTTTGTGTCTAAAGGGAAGGTGAGCCATTGGGATTTTAAAAATAGTTGGAAAATGGTTGGGTTTTGTTGGAAAATGTTTAAATAAGACTTGTTGAGGTTTGGAAAAGGTTTTGTTATTGGCGTTTGAAGATTGAGTAATAAAAAGACTATTTTTTTTGTTTTAGAAGTTTTCTTTGCTACTACATAGATTGGTATGGCTCTGTACGATTTGGAAATGTCCTAAAATCAATTGGAATTGATGGTATATTGAATTTACAATCTTTTTCTTTTGTTTTCACCTGATTTCATTAAGTTTTGTGCAAATTAGAGCATTTTCCCTCCAAACTATTTGAAACCCTAACTAGGGTGAGTTTTCACTAAATAAAATGGTTTTATTCCCAATCCACCAGTGAAAAGGCCTCAAAATTAATGGAATGGTTTTAGGTAGGGTTTTTTTTGTGTTCTTAATGTTGTAGGAGTAGGGGATGGAGTTGGGTGCAAATTTAGGTGATACCCTAGCCTAATATCCTCATGTATTAAGCTTAAGAACTCATTAGACTTAGGGTTTTGTTGAAAAGCAATTGGGAATTTGTTCTAACTAGTTGGATTTGTTAGTTGAGACCCTAAAATAATTTTAAAGATCCTTGGAGTGTTGATTCAGAAATAAGAGATCAAAGACCCTACTGCTACCTAGTTTTAAAAGCAATTAGGCCTAATTTGAATGAGAACAGTCCAATCTTGAGGTCTTCTGTACAAAGAGACCTCACTTGAAAAGTTGATATGTTTTCAAATGGCATAAAGGGTGTCTATAAAGATGTTCATATTTTGAGTATCATATCTTCCCTGAGATTTATGTTGGAAAACCCTTGTTTGAAGTACTACTAGAGGGATTGAAGGATTGTGAGGGAAACCCACCAAGTTATGTTCTAGGATTGCAATTTTTTATTGTTTAAGTTGTGTTGAAGCTATCCACCCATGCTCTGCATCAAATTGGTATTAGAGCATAAGTTTGATCTGAAGAAAAAAAAATAGTCGAAAGAAGAACAAAATGCCTCCAAAAGGGAGTGCCATTTCTAGAGAAGTGAGTGAGGTAAAGGAAAAACATGCTAGAGAGAATGAAAAGAATGCTAGATAGATGAGAGAGTTGAAGGAGAGGCTTGCTTCCCTGGAAAAAAATCAAAAGAGAGGTATGGTCACAGGAGACTTGAGTGGCCAAGAAGAAGGGGAAGAGGAAAGTTCCCAAGGGTCCGAGGAAGAGATGGATCCTGATGACGTGAGGATGGAAAATCTCCTGAAAGAAATCAATGGAGATGAGCATAAGATCAAGATGGATTTACCTATGTATGGAGGAAATATGGATGGTGAAGAGCTCCTACATTGGATAGGCGCATTGGATAACTATTTTGACTATAAGGATGTGCCAGAAGATAAAAGGTGAAGTTGGCCAAAACAAAATTTAAGGGACACACTTTGCTTTGGTGGGATTATGTACAAAGTGAAAGGAGAAAGAAAGGTAAGTCTAAAATCACCTCTTGGGATAGGATGTTTGCTAAACTCAAGGTAAAATTCCTTCCTAGTGACTACACCATTCAATTGTTTAAGAGGCTTCAAAATCTCAAGCAAAAGATGGATGTGAAAACCTATATAGAGGAATTGTACAAATTGAGTATAAGGGCAAGTCATATATAAGATGATGAAGAAACAATAGCAAGATATGTTCAAATGGGTTGAGATACAACCTCCAAGATGAATTAAGCCTCACCACTCCAAGAACGGTGGAAGAATGTTACCAATTGGCCATCAAGGTTGAGGATAAGTTGAAGAAAAGGAAAGAGAAGAAAGGAAGGGGTAGAGGAATAAGTTTTATAGGTAGGGGAAAATTTGGAGAAAGAGGGCAGTCCCAAAAAATACAAGGAGAGACAAGCCAGCCTCAAGAACAAAATTTTGATACAAGGGACAGTTTTAGGGGAAGGAGACCCAATAATAGGGGCAGAATTGGAGGTAAAGGAAGAGGATCAAATGGATTCACAGGGAAGTGTTACCAATGCAATAAGTTTGGCCATCAAGCATGAAAATTTCCTAAAAAGAAGCCTTCTACTTCACATGGAGGGGAAAGAAGAAATCAATTGGTAGGAGAAGAGGACAATGAAACATAAACTCTCCATCATAGCATGCTACTCCATAAATTGGTGAATCTCTTATGGAAGGAGAACATTGATTAAAGTTCCTATGGTGAAAGAACCTCCACAAAGGAAATCTCTCTTTAGAACCACATGTAAGTCTCAAGGTTTAAGGTTTGCAAAGTTGTTGATTCAGGTAGCACAAATAACTTGGTTTCCCTTGAAATGGTGGAGAAATTGAAAATGAAAATAATACCACATCCCACTCCTGATAAGGTCTCCTGGTTGAATAAGGGACAACAGGTCCTAGTAAATGAATAAACTTGGGTAGAATTTAACATAGGAGGGTACAAGGATAAGATTTTGTGTGACATCATCCCTATGAATGTTTTTCATTTTCTTTTAGGGAGGCCTTAGAAATATGATAGGAAGGCTCAACATGATGGGAAAAAGAACACCTATGTTATTGAAAAGGATGGGATCTCATTCACTCTCACACCATTGTAATATGAAGGCCTAGATACACAAGTAGGGTCTAGTGTAATGCTAGTAGGAGAAATGGAGTTTTTGAAAACCATGAAGAGGGAGGAGAAAGTTTTTCCATTGTGGTCAAACCAAAAGCTATTATGACATAAACAGAAGTTGATGATGTACCTAGAGAGGTTCAAGCATTCTTGAGAAAGTATAAGGGCATTGTGGTAGATGAACTCCCTAACTCTTTACCACCAATAAGAGATGTGATCCACCATATAGACTTCATACCAGGGGAAAACCTACCTAACAAAGTAGCATATAAAATGACCCCAAAATAAAATGAAGAGATTAGGAAACAAATCTAAGAGTTGCTTTACCTTAAGAGTAGCTACCATCAAATCAGAATTAGAGAGGGGGATGAATGGAAAACTGCCTTCAAGAAAAATGAGGGTTTGTATGAATAGTTTTTCATGCCATTTGGGCTCTCAAATGCACCAAGAACTTTTATGAGATAGATGAATGAAATCCTAAATCCCTTAATTGGTAAATTTTTGGTTGTATATCTTGATGATATTCTTGGTTTTAGAAAAACTAAAGAAGAACATTTGCAGCATTTAGATTTGGTTTTGAAAAGATTGAATGAAGAAAAGCTAATGATAAATTTGAAGAAGTGTGAGTTAATGAAGGGAGAATTGGTATATCTTGGCTTTGTAATCTCAAAAGGCTCTTTGAAGATGGATCCTACTAAGGTGGAAGCTATCCTAAACTGGCATACACCAACATCAGTAAGTGAGGTGAGAAGTTTCCACAGCCTAGCTAGTTTTTACAGAAAATTTGTTAAGAATTTCAATCGCATATGTGCTCCAATTATTGACACAATAAAGGGAGACAAAAGAAAGAAGTTTATGTAGTCTAAAGAGGAAAAAAATAGTTTCCAATATCTGAAAAAAAGGGTGGCACAACAACCTATTCTGGCTCTGCATGATTTCAACAAGGTTTTCACCATTGAATGTGATGCAAGTGGGTATGCAATTGCAGCAGTACTGAGCCAAGAGGGAAGGCCTATTGCCTTTTTCAATGAAATTATCAATGAGACAAATAAAAAGTATTCATCTTATGATTTGGAGTTGTATGCTATGGTGCAGTCATTGAAGAAGTGGAGACTATCTCCTTCCTAAAGAATTCATTGTTTTTACTGGTAATCATGCTCTGTAGTTCCCAAACAACCAAGACAAACTCAGTCAAAGACATGTCAAATGGGTGGAGTATCTACAAAGCTACACCTACACCATCAAGCACAAAAAGGGGCAATCAAACAAGGTGGTAGATGCACTAAGTAGGACATTGTTGGTCCAAGAAATTTAGTTACAAAGTTTAGGGGTTGATGCTCTAAAAGGTATATATGTAGAGGATGATGAATTCAAAGAGATTTATGCTTCTTGTAATCAATTCAATGGAACTTTTCATGAAGATGATTTTGATTTTCTGATTCAAGGTTTACTATTTAAGGGGGCCCAACTTTGTATTCCCAAATGCTCTATGAGAGATAATTTGATTAAGGAGAAGCATAGTGGCAGCCTTGCAGGTCACTTTGGTGTTGATAATACCTTGGAACAGGTAAGAGGGCATTACTATTGGCCAAAGATGCAAAGTGATGTGAGAAAGTTTGTAGAAAATTGTCTTGTGTGTCAAAGGGAAAAGGGTTGTAGTACCAATGCAAGTCTATATCAATCACTTCCAATTCCAAATAGGCCATGGGAGTCCATAAGTATGGATTTTGTGATGGAGTCACGTAGAACCCAAAGAGGCTTTGATTCAGTGTTTGTTGTAATAGATAGATTCTCAAAAGTGTCATACTTCATACCATGTAAAAGTACCAATGTTGCTTCATACATTGTAGGGTTATTGTTCAAGGAGGTAGTGAGAATCCATGGTTTACCTTTGACCATTTTTTCTAGATAGGAATAGTAAGTTTGTGGATCACTTTTGGAGAACCCTATGAAAGAAACTAGGAACAAATCTAACTTTTAGCTCTGCCTATCACCTCCAAACTAATAGGAAGATTGAAGTAGTGAATAGAAGCCTTGGAAACCTCCTTAGATGTTTGAAAAAAGAACACTCAACACAATGGGATCTAATCTTACCCCAAACTGAGTTTACATACAATAATTCTATGAACATAAGTGTTGGTAAAATCCCTTTTGAGATTGTGTATGGGTTGCAGCCTAGAGGCGTGTTTGAACTAAGTGATGTGAGTGGAATGGAAAGGAGTGTTGAGGGTGAGGAGTTTGCAGTAGCTATGAGAGAGATACACCAGCAGGTCAAAGACAATCTCCAAAAAGAGTGTGGAAAAATACAATCACAATGCTGATAAGAAAAGAAGAGTTCACTTCAAAGTGGGAGATCTGGTCTTAGGCTATTTTAGGAATAAAATATTCCCTGGAGGGTGGTATTCAAAGATCCATATGAAGAAAATAGGACCATGCAAAATTGTGCACAAGTTTGGAGAAAACACCTATGAGATAGAACTCCCTCCTAATGTTGCAATTTCTCATATTTTTAACATATATGATCTTTACCCTTACAAAGGGGATGTGATTGTAGGTGAAAGTGTAGGCTCATCAACCCATCTAGATGAAAAATGGATCAAATATTTTCCACCAAGTAGACCCTTGAAGCTGAAATGCATTTTGGACACCAAAGAAGCCAAAAGTACAAGGAACAAGGTGTACTATTAGTAATTGGTTAAGTGGCAAGGCCTTCCTATGGAGGATTTCACTTGGATGACAGGGGAAGACGTCAAGAAGCATGGTGAAACAGTTGAAGATGTACTCTCAAGTGGAACTTGAGCTTTGTTTTCCCCAGGCATATGGTGTAGGGCACCTAGGTCTTCATGTAAAAAGGGATCAAGTGTTGGTTAGGTCATGTTTCTTGTAATAAGGTCTTTTAAGACCATTTTTTATGTTTTTGTGTGTCAATTGAGTCATTTGGGGTCAATTTGTTAAAAGATGTCAATGTTGCAAATGTTGCAAAAAGTTGCATAAGCAACTTTTGCATTTTTGTGTCTAAAGGGAAGGTGAGTTGTTGGGATTTGAAAAATAGTTGGGGAATGGTTCGGTTTTTTTGTAAAATGTTTAAATAATCCTTGTTGAGGTTGGGACAAGGTTCTATTGTTGAATTTTGAAATTAGGCAATAAAAAGACTTTGTTTTCTACATTTTAGAAGTTTATTTTGTTGCTACACATATTTGTGTGGCTCTGTATGATCTGGAAATGTCCTAAACTCAATTGGAATTGATGGTATATTGAATTTACAATATGTTTCTTTTGGTTTTGACTAGTTTCATCAAGTTTTGAGCAAATTAGAGCATTTTTCCTCTAAACTATCTGAAACCCTAACTAGGGTGAGTTTTGACTAAAAAAATGGTTTTCTTCCCATTCCACTGGTAAAAAGGCCTCAAAATTGGTGGAATGGTTGTAGGTAAGGTAAAAAAAAAAATTAATGTTGTAGGAGCAGGGGATGGAGTTGGGTGCAAATTTAGGTGTTCCCTAGCCAAATATCCTCATGTATTAGGCTTAAGAACTCATTAGACTTAGGGTTTTGTTGAAAAGCAATTGGGAAGTTGTTCTAACTAGTTGGAGTTGTTAGTTCAGACCCTAAATGACTTGTAAAGAGCCCTGGAGTGTTGATTCAGAACCAAGAGATCAAAGACCCTGTTGCTATCTAGTTTTCCTAAAGCAATTAGGCCTAATTTGAATAAGAACAGTCTAAAATTGAGGGTTTCCGTACAAAGGGACCTTATTTGAAAAATTTATATGATGTCAAATGGCATAAAGGGTGTCTATAAAGATGTTCATATTTTGAGTATCATATCTTCCCTGAGAGTTATTTTGGAAAACCCTTGTTTGAAGTACTACTAGAGGGATTGAAGGATTGTGAGGGAAACCCACCAAGATATGTTCTAGGATTGCAAAGTTTGATTGTTTGAGTTATGTTGAAGTTATCCGCCCCTACTTTTCATCATCTTAACTCATTGAAAAACTAAAAAAGTGCATTGAAAATCCTTATAATTTCATCTAGGAACATTCTTATTGCATTCAAAATTTAAAAAAATTGCATTCAAATTTGCATTTAATTGCTTCATTTTTGTCATTTTTCCTTGCATTCATTCACATAGTTTTCTATTTTGAAACTCTAGGTCCCTAAATAGGAAATTTGAGAACATTGATATCAACCCATAATTGTATGATTTTCTACCAAAAACCCTTATTGGGACTAAAAAACCCTTACTGGCATCTTATTCCTTCTGCATTTTTATGTCTCAGATCCCTGCCTGGCTTGTTTGCTCTCTGTTTCAACTTCTGAAAATTCAAAATCTCACTAGGAGTACCAAGACACCCTACCTAGCATCTTAGTTGTTGAATTTGACTTTGTAGTTTTCAAGGTTTTCATTAGAATTTCTATGTTTCTATTTTTTGTTTTCAATTTTCTGTTTAAGTTTGCAGAATGTCTGTTATTCCAAACTCTTTCATTTCAAGTGTAATTTTAAGCATAGGATATTGTGTTAATTGCACTTTCTCTGGTTTATCCCTTGCATGAGCTATACTACTTGGTGCCCTACTTCTAATATGGTGGTGAGACAAAGTGTGAGATCCATGGCATCCCGTGATAAAACACTCATTACGGATCTTTGGTTATCAAGCTCTCTTGCTCCTAGTGTTGCTACTAGTTCACTAGGTATAGACTGTAACTTTGACAACTCCTTCGCTATGCCTACTTTACCTACAAGTGTTATACTAGCTGTTCAAACACTGACTGATCCTATACCTCAAGAGAACATAATGAAGATGCATGAAGACCTAGCACATTTTCAAGATATTGTGAGTACTAAAAACATTTCCAACACTATTATACCAACCATAGAAATTCTTCATCGCACGATGGAAAGTGATGAGGGATTGGAAGTTGTGCATAATATTGCCTAAACATTTGGAAAACACCTCCCTTCCACCACCAATGGTGCTCAAACCTCAAAAAATGTGCAAACTCAAGGAGGAGATCAAATTTATCCCCCTTCAACCATAACCTCAATCCGCATCTATACCAATCCTCAAGTGACCACAACGACACAACAAACTAGTAGTGTCCTTCCTACCTCGAACATTTCCACTAGTGCTCCTTATACCTATGTGGCATCTAGTCTTATACCTCCTCCTGTAAGATAACTATTCACTTGTCCTTCCAATACATACACAACACCACCATGCTCACCTCCATCTCAAACCACAAGCAATGACCCTTTCATAAACCATATTTTCCAAACTGTTTCATCCCTTCAAAAACAAATTTCCACCATCAACCAAAATCAAAATGGCCAACCCACATACTATGTCAAGAGTAACCCATTATCCTTGGAGATATTGAGAACTTTGGTGCCACAAGGTATGGAGATCCATAGATTTGAGATCCCTAGATTTGAGAAATATGGAGAAAAGGGAGACCCCACTAATCATGTTAATGCCTTCACTACTTTGTTTAGTGACTTTATCCTTGAAGACAAGCTCCTAGCTAAGCTTTTCTATTGATCCTAGAAAGACATTTCCTTGGATTGGTTTTCTTCCTTGCTGAATAACTCAATCCGATCATTTAATGATCTTGTTAGGGCCTTTATTAACCATTTCCAAGTGCACATGGTGCTTGAAATGGCATTAGCTAATTTGATGAGATGCAAGCAAAATGAGGGTGAAAAAGTCATTGAATTTATTTCCCATTATCAATTGCTTTATTCCCAAATTAGTGTGAAGATTCTCGATTCCAACCTTCAAAAGATGTTCATAGAAAATTTACAACCTAGCATCTGAGATAGGCTTGGCATGATGAAGTTTCCTTCCTTCTTACACTTGTGCACTGCCCTTCGAGATTATCAAAATTCCATAGGTATTCATGAAGTCAAAACCACCTCTACCCAACCTAAAAATTCAGAATCCTTAAACCAGAGCACCTACCAACCCTTCAAAAGAAAAGAAAAAGGTTTCCTTCAATTAAATTCCACATCCCAACCTACCCAAAAAGTTGATACTCAAGTGGCTACTGTAAAAGTTGCAATACCATTTACTTATGGGGATGCTAAAAGACAATTCACACACTTACTTGACACAATTCACAACATCATGACTCAACTCATAAATAAAAACATTCTTACCTTACCTCCCATTTGCCCTCTTGACCCTAGAAAACCATTACCTCTGAGCTTTAGACATAATGCCTATTGGGCTTATCACCAACAAAAAGGACATGATACAAAACATTGTAAGCATCTTAAACATCTTGTGCAAGACCTCATTGATTCTAATCATATCCAAATTAGAGGTGTGAATTACTAGGGCAATGAGTCTGTAGCTTCTCCTAACCAAAAATTGCAAATATTTACCAACCCCATGCCTAACCACAATATTTCATTTGTTAAGGCTAGTGAAACTAAGCCCGATGTAATGAACATTGACATGGATGATGATAATAATAATGAAAAAAATCCTATGGATGATAATGAAGAAATTCCTATTAGTACAATGATAGGAGTGATTAACATAAAGCCTTGTAAGAAACAAACCAACATGCCTCTCGACATTACTTCCTCTTCAAGTGATACAATAAAAAATGCACCTGATGGTCCTCTTTACATAGATGACAGAATCAATAACAAGTCCACTCCTAGGATTTTAATTGATCATGTTTGTGGAGAGAATGCGATCACAAAGAAATTTTATATGTGCATAGCTTGATCTATCTTGGCATATTACATTCCTCTTAGTGGTGATATGACACACTGCATTCCCTAAGTAGTGAATCCTTTATTATTTGATTGTTCTTCTCTAGAAACATTAGGAACAATGTCCCCTAAGATTAAGATCTCGTATGAACTAAGAAAAATACCTTTGAACATCTCTCTTTCTTTTTTTGTTGCATTTTCTATCCTTATTGAAGTCATGGGGGTATGAATTTTATTTGTACCCCTTGGGGCTCACCTATTGGACACTTAGCTTCACTAGCCCTTGTGAGCATGCATCTTTGTCCTTATCATAGTCATGGAGGTATGGCTTTTATTTGGACCTCTTGGGGATCACCTAGTGGACACCTAGCTTCACTAGCCCTTGTGAGTGCATTTTTATCCTTATCTTAGTCATGGGGGTATGGCTTTGATATGGATCCCTGGGGCTCACCTAGTGAACACCGAGCTTCACTAGCCCTTGTGAGCATGTTTTTTGTTTGCATAGTGGACAACGTGTTCCACTTGTAAATTTTTTTGGATAAACCTAGACCCAGTCCACTACATGTTGAACGACCAATCGAAGCTTGATCTGTTGCATTTTTCATTTTTCCTTTTCTTTTTCTTTTCTTTTATGATTTGTTCTTGCGATCTGGTTATGGCTTCATACATCATCCGTAAGTGTGTTCCCTTGTGCCTATGTTGGTTTTCCATAGGATCTCAATCCCAAGGACTTGATCAACCCTCTCGATCTTAGTCATCCTATCTTACTAGCATTCATACATTTGAACCCCTCTTGATTGCATGGTTGGCTACTTCAGTGTGATTTTGAAGCAATTCCATCCTCTCACTAAAGTGGGAGCTAAATGTAGTGTAGAAAAATGTATCCCTTTACATTTTCACACTTGTTTGGACCCACCTTACTTTGTTTATACTTCTTTATGGCTTAATTGGTCCTATTTTGCATGCAAAATTCCTATGAAGTACATCCTTTTCTGGCTAATCCAAACAAACATTAATGGATAAATGATTATTTAATGATTTTGGTTGTGTGTCCCTAATTTTTGGGTCGAAACTAAGTTGCCACCTAGGGCATCTTAGTCCCACAAAGGTCTTGGGACCCTAATTTAAAATGCACCTGAAAAGGGTCCCTTCTTCGAGATTTGAGCCTCGGGACTAAGACACCACCTAGGGCATCTTAGACCCCTTGGCTTAATTTTGGGATTCAATTTCAAATTTTGGTTTGATTTAGCCTCCTTTAATTAATGAATTCATATGTCAGCTTGTTGTAGTGTAATTTCGGGATATTAAGCATACATAAGTATAAATACAAGGTTCCTTCACTCATTTTCACCTAAGACTTCTATGAGAGCATTCCTAATAGAATAATTGAGTTCACAAGAGCATTCAAGAGAAGATTCATCAAGCAATTGGATCCATCATCAAGTTTCAAGCATCATATCAAAGAGATTGTTGCATCATGTTTGTTGTTGAGCTAACATTTGTGATGTAGGGTTTTGATTCAAGAAAGATATATCAAGCATTCAAGTGATTCAAGAACCACATCTATTGCAGTCATTTCAAGCATAATTTTAGCCTCCTATAACAAGGGTTTGGTGAGTTGTAACATTTTATATTTTTCATTCATCATTCTTTTCTATTATTATATTTTATTTCAAGATTTGATTATCAACAAGGGGTTTGACCAAGGAAAACCCCCCTTTACTAACAATCAACAAGTTTTTCCCTCTTGTGTGTTTGTGATTTCAGATCTAGGTTGAATTCTTGAAGATCATTTGGAGTGCAAGATTGAAAATTTGCAAAACTTGCATTGCAAAGTTGTCATCTTCACAAAATCTCACCTACAGGCCACATTCAGAAGATTTAGAAACTGAGATCTAGGAGGAAGAAGGTGCAGACCTAGGAGCTCAAGACTAGATTCAGAGACTTCATAAACCCTAAATGAGACTAAGTCACCACCTTGGGAATCTTAGTCCTCCCTAGGGTATTTTTCATAATTTCTTCAGGATCCTGTTCTAATATTTGAAGATCTCGAGATGCCCCCGAAAAATAGCAGGGGGACTAAGTCACCACCTTGGGTTTCTTAGTCCTCCATAGCATATTTTGGCATCTTTTTCACATTTCCAAAATCCTTGTGACATCTCCAGATTGTCCAAGTGCACACCTTCTAACTTTTTTCATAATTTGATTATTTGCATTCTTCATTTGGCTTGCATTACTAGGTTTTGTGAGTTGAATATTCATTTGTTTTTTCGAAGCTTTTTCTTGGTGGTGAGCCCCCCAAACCCTAAGAACAAACCCTCCTAGGTTTTCCTTGTTGAGAATTGACTCACCTTGTGAGGTTGATAGTCAATCCAATTAGGGTTCCTAGGACATACTTTGAATGAACCATCCCGTCCTTGAAAAGGGAGAGTAAGTGATTACACATCTTATCCTTTCCCTTTTCCTTCCGGTTCAGTGAGCTAATGGACTATAGGGTTTCCACCACAATATTCTCCTTAAAAATGAAAGGGATTGTTACATTTTTAATGTTTAGCCTAGTAACAGGTCTCTATTCCTAGTATTGGTAATGATGTTCCCCCTCTCTTTTATATTTATACCCCCCACATCTACCCTAGAACTCTCATATGTCAAAGTACTTTGGGATCTCGTTGAGGAAAAATCACAATAGAGTTTCCTCAAAAAGTACTATAGGACCTAATTTTTGTTGCATGGAGGATGTTCATCCCCCCTCCAATGGACAAGGAACCTCCTACAACTTTTGTGTAGGGGTACATTAGTGCATGGGTCAATTCACAATGCACACAAATTAGATTTCAATATTTTATTATGTTACTTATGCATAGGATAATTTTTTAGCATAAATTTTTCTTGCTTCTTCCTTCTCGTTTTACCATGTGTTAATTCTGCCACTCGTGAAATGTATGTGAGAGATGATAGATTTCAATGAAGTAGTGAGGGTAGACAAATGGGAATTTGGTCCAATCTAAAATTTCTCGAATTTTAAATTAATGTTTGATGTTATTTCTTGTTATTTTATATTTTCCATAGGATTTTTTCTTACATCCTAGGAGGATGTCAAGGAATTTTTGTAGGATTTTTCTATAGATGTTCTTCACTAGTTTTTTCATGGATTGGTGAAGTAGGTTTTCATGAATTGATTGGGATTTTTTAATTCCTAAAAATTAAAATAAATTGAATCAAAAAATTTATCTTTCCATCTTTTTGATTTTTTACTAAAAAATTAAGAAAACCTACCTCAACCTCACAAACATGGCAGAATTTTTGTTGTGACTTGACTAAATCCAAAAAATGTGTGTTCTTCCCTACCTTTTAATATATGTGAATTATTAAAGAGTTGAGTTCAAATGAGCTTGATCTCTGCACAAAATTATTTTTCATCTTCGAAAAAAAACTAGTGTGTTATATATCCTAAGTGCACCAAAAGGTGGTGACCTGGCCACTTTTTGGTTGCCCATCTTTCTACACATGCCCTAGAGTCAACTCAACTTAAATTAAAAAAAAAATCATTTCAAACTCCTAGAAGGATATTAATGAAATATTTAATTTAATAAATGGATAAATGAGAAGAATAATTTTCTATTTGAAGATGAAGTTAATAGGAGAGGGAAGAAGTTTCTAACTTACAAATGGAGTTAACTAATGAGGTGAAAATATAAATTTTATTTATTAGAAATACATAATTAGCTCTCATTTAATTAAATATTATCTAATTAAATTAGATAAAATATAGAAAATAATAAATAGTATTTTATTTCCAATATGTTATTTGAAACACAAAAGGGCTTTTGTAGTAGTGTATGATGAAATTAAGAAGGCCTTGGAAATGAATTGTCCAAGAAATTTATGTAGGGTTCTTCATCATAATGCTTCTGAAATAGGCTTGCTTTTGGTCAAAAAATTAAGGAAAATTATTTTTCCATCTCCTTTCTACTTTCCCATCGCAACACCATAATGAAAATGTGCCTCCCATTCCCTAAACAACAATGTAGTGTCCCTTCGTCTGTGATATCGTCGTATTGTTTTCAATTGTGGGAGGTAGGGTATCATTTGATTTTAATTTGTTTTATTGTTATTTTCTTTGATTAAATAAATATTATTAATAATTTATTTAGTTTAAATAAATTAAGGTGAAAATATTTATTAAAAATAAAAATATTTTATTATAACTAAAAGAAAGATTAAATTATTAAATATTTATTAAATATTTAATGGTTGATCTACTTGTTTCATATATTAAAGAGTCAATTATAAAATCATGAATAGGGGTAGTGGCGTAATGGAGAAGATTGGTTAAAATAAGTAATTTTATGAAGTAATTAATTAAGTTGCTTACAAAGTAATATTTTGTATGATTTTGTTTTATTAGGTAATTTAATTAAAAATCAAGCCCTATATAATTTAAATGAATTAGAAATAAAAATAATAAACTAATAAATTGATTTAATGAATTATTAAGGAAAAATGGAAGTTACAGTTAAGTCATATTGGTAATTTCTTTTGATGGAAGGATAATGATTTAGTAAGGAAGGTGAAGTGAAGGTTAATAAAACTTAAAAAAAGATAAGTCTCGAACTCGGGTGAAAGCAAGAAAAATAGAAAAAGGCAGGGAATCTTCAGAAAGCAGTTACAAAATTAAAAGCAGTGCAGAACATGCAAAAATGAATACTAGGCTAATTATAGCATATGCAATGAAGGGAGAAGGAGGGGGAATGGTAACTGACCGAAAAAGAAAATAAGGGGGAGTTCAGCTTTACAACTATCATCTGCATTTTGCTTGAAAATGGAGAGGACTCCTTAATTTGGAAACGGTTGCATGAGTCCTGAAAGTAACGACTGCATATGGGTCTGCCATGAGGATTTCTGGAAAAAGGTATTCGAGCCTCTGGACCTTTTGGGGAGCAAACGTGGGGATTAATAAACAAGGATTGCTATTTCATAATGGCCTATTCTGTTAGGTGCATCCTCCAGTGTTGAGTAATCATGGAAAACTATAGTAGAAGGAGGTAACACCATTTTTCTGGGCGCGGGTGTATCATCAGTCGGAGTTATTAAAAATTGCCATATTTTGTTTTGGAGATATCATTGAATTCTGGAACTGCGCATGCAAGCGGGATTTGGACTTAAGCAAAAGGTTAGAACTTAATCCTGTCCCTTTCTTTGTCATTTGGTACTTATCAATTGGAAATTCTTTAGCTGGTTCTGGACATTATTTTATGCATTTTCTGCACCCAAAAAGAAAACTATAACGAATCAATCAGAAAACAAACAACAATCTGTACTTCCACTCACTGCTTGACATGAATCAAAAAAAATCTGAGCCACCCTGTCAAGGATACAACAGTGATAGAAAGGAAATTTTGGGGTAGTCTATTTCAATTGAAATTGATTCGTTTGACCTTTTTTGCCTCATCCTTTGTCCGCATCTACTGTATTTACTTCTAATGAACGAGGAATCAAAGCTCTAAATAGGAGGCGTCTAGGAAGGTCGGATGTGCGTGTATCAGGTGATTCAAAGCTGTTTTTTTTCTCTGTTTGTGCATTTTATTGTTTTAATATTTCACTGTTGCCCTAAGTAAATGAAAAGAACCTTCTGCATTTTGTCTTTAAATTTTAGCTTCTTTATGATATCTTTACCGCCAGAAAATTGCCGTTCTTCTCGATGTTGCTTGTAAATATGCTTTTGGACTACGATTTTTAACATTTCATTATTGTCCGTAACCACCTCAAACTTGGAGGAAGCTTGGTTCGTGTGTCTTCTCTGATGCCGTCATTGAGCAGATTGTTCAAGTGAAGAAATTGTGGACCAGTGAGCAGATTGTTTAATTCTCTTGGTCTGCGCAATGTTTCAAGCTTTTGCCAATTACCTCCGTTCAGTCGAAGCTGAGAGAAATTGATGTTATTGGATTCAGCGTTTAGATGAGCTTCTTCACATAGTCTGGTAATCTAAATTTATTTAATCTCCCTGATACCTTTGGCACCTATCACCGCTGCAGCATTTATACTTAGGAGAGTGTTCAAATTTAAATAACCTCCCTGAAACCATTGGTGACCCATCTCAGCTGCAATGTCTAAATTTGTTTTTTTCTCGATATACTTTGCAACCTATTACCGTAGCCATTTAAAGTAGAGGCATTGTGCAGAAATTAAGAGTCTCCCTCAAACCATTGTAACCCTCACACAAATCAAAAGATATCTTAGTCTTGCATAGGTGTCCAAATTTAAATAACCTCCTAAAACCACATTGGCAGACCCATCCTTAAAATTGCAATGTCTAAATTTGTTTTTTTTCTCATATACTTTGTAACCTATTATCAGAGCACCATTTAAAGTAGAGGCATTTCAGTGTAAAATTAAGAGTCTCCCTAAACCATTGGTAACCTCAATATAGCTCTGATAATTTAGTTTCATTTGTCAACTGCCTTAACAACAGACTCGAGCTTATTAGAAAGTTTAAAGGTTTAAGGATCCCTCCTTGCTTTATTAATCAACTTATCTCTATTGCAGCTATAATTACTTAGTTCGTGACAACATCAAGAATGCTACATAAATATAGATTAAAGAATGGTTAACTATTGAGATCTATTCAACATATCTTGTCATCAATGAGCATATCTTTTTGTCTCAGATTATAATTTATTATTATTATTCTACCTATTTTAAGATAATAGGTATGGCTCGAATTTGAGATTGGGAGGATGTTAGAAATTTTGCATTAGTGTAACGATATTGAATTTGAGTGTAGAACACTAGAAGATTTCTAGATCTGCCTTGATTGCATTCTCTTGGATTAGAGACTTTTTGGATATGTTAAATTTGGAATCCTTGAAATGGGTTGGGTCTAAGAAATTTAATGAGGAATTCTAATGTGAAGTGGTATTTAAGTTATAACTGGGTATTTCCTTATATATGTATACTTGGTAGTAAATCTTGTTATGTATACAACAAGTAAGTCTTGGTGTTTCTTTAACCATTGTAGAAAATAGTGATTGGGACTTATAAAGGAAATAAGACTATATTTAGATTGAGAATGGTTACTTAGATAGAGATAAGCAAAGTTAAGTTTCCTTGACACTAAATTTGAATGAAGGTTATTTCCATTATTAAAGGATTAGCAAATTGTCTAAGAAGAATAAGAAATATAGGATAATATTATTACCACAATTATTATGGCTTATTCTTTGTTAATTGGTAGGTGAATATTGTTATTTTATACCCCTTAGAGTAGAATGGTAAGATTAGTGTGTAAGCTAAATAACTAGGAGATTGTATTAAGATTGTCTCAAATATTATTGTTCGAGGGAAATAATCTTTTAATTTAATTATGAGATTAATGATGAGGAATATTATGATATGTTAAAATATGCCTTGGGACAATTACGATATGTGATTTTAGAGTTCCTTTGTTTATTTTAAATTAATTCTTTTTTTTGAATGAATGGATAACTTGTATTTGAAGGGTCATTGTTCATTTAAGGGTAATTTGGAGTATTTTGTTTGTGGTGTCCTCTTTGGAATTGCTTGGCTTCGGAAGTGATTTCATTATGTTGGGTTCATGTCGATTTATGCGTTATTTGAAAAAAACCTTTCACTGTGATTTTTCTTGAGTTGACGTGAGTTGGTGATCTTCTTTAATTTAAGTTGTGTTGCTATTCATTCAACCTTACATGGTGAATTCTTGGTTTGTTTTGAGTAGGTTGGTTTTTATTTGGGAATGTAAATGGTTTATTGTTGTCATTGTCATGTTGTTGATTATTATGAAGGTGATTTACGTACCACTCTAAGGGATTCTTGTGAGGAGAAAATTGAGGTCTCCCGTGGAACATCTAATTGGTGGCTTTTGGATGTTGAGTGATTTTTGTTGAATTAACGGTTGATTTTCTTCTATGATTCATTTTTGAGGTGACACCATTGTTGATATATGGATCGTATTTGTGTTTTAGAGTTGATTTATTTGTAGATGGATTTTGATGAAACTTTCTGTGTGTGGCTTTTCAGAGTTAATCTCATATTTGAAGGAATTTTTATCCTTGTGTGGAATTATTGGGAAAAACTTGTGTTGCTTCATTTTACCCTTGTTTGTGGGTTTTCATTCTTTTGGCTTCCAGAGGCTTGAGATGATTGATAATTGATGTTCTCTCTCTTTATGTGCCTTGATGTGGCAAGTGATTTGGTTTCATGATTTTGAGAAGGGTTGTACGGGAATTGTTGAGACTTGGATATTGTATTTATAGCGAGATGGGTAATGCCTCGCATGCTTCTCAGTTGAGATCTTATATTCTTATTTTGATGGTACAACCCTTGGTTTCTTGGTTTTGGTTTGTTATTGTTGGGTCTCTAGGGAGAGTGGCTCCTCGTGGGGGCCGTTTCCCATTTAAGGGGAAGGGATCAGGATAACCCACGAGTGAGTTAGTAAACAAGTGAAAATCTAATAATTAACTTAGGAGGGTTGGGTAGTAATATCATTATAAGATTTTAAAATGGATGCCTCGTCTTCATTAGTGCTTTAGCAGACTAATGGAAGGCTGAGAAGGCCGTGGTTGGCAAGGTCGTGATCTTGTCTTCACGAGAGGTCTACGGCTCGGCATGAGCTACCCTATGGTGCCGGTGCCTCCAATTGGGAGGAAGAGCACAGGAGATCCATAGATGGGGGCCGGCGCCTCAGTTTGGGAGGAAGGGCTAGGAGAACCCATGTGGGCTATGCGATGACACTCTCCCCTAGTTGCCCATGTGTTTTACTTTATTGTGTTCCCCTGGAAGTAGGTTATGGGAGTTGGTTTAGATTGTTGTTTTAAATTGATTTAAATTGATTTATGATTAT
This sequence comes from Sequoia sempervirens, assembly GCA_007258455.2. Taxonomy (NCBI): domain Eukaryota; kingdom Viridiplantae; phylum Streptophyta; class Pinopsida; order Cupressales; family Cupressaceae; genus Sequoia; species Sequoia sempervirens. The sequence goes on along the minus strand of VDFB02091830.1, from coordinate 14,134 downwards.
TGTTTTAATCCATCTTTAGTATGTTTTTCGCTCTTGTGTGATCTCATTTATATTTGATTTACAATCTTATATCTTATGATACTGTGATGTGATGTTATTATATTGTTTAATTGTGATTTGAATTGTAAGTGTTTCTTGATCATTCTTTGGTTACTTGCTTATTGGTCATTGCTTTGATTTATGTGTTGGGATTTGTGACTTTAAGTTATTATATGGACTCTTGTAATCCTTGAGTTTTATGATGCTTTTGTATGTTGTGAGTCTTGTGATTCCGTGTTGGGATGTTCTTGGTTGAGGACTCTTATTGTTAGCTCCTAGCACGGGGGGGTGGGTCTTCAGACTCACATGGTCGGGTGGAACATGCTAAGCACCCCATTGGGTCCCCAGTCGAGGATCAAGAGGTGCGGATTGGTGTGGATGTAGCGACTCCAGAGTTGTATTTGTCTTGGAGCCAGTTGTGATATTTTGTATTCATTTGTATCATGTTATCTCGTGTATGGTTTCCATTTATGATTGGGACCACTTTTGTATCGTTGTACATCTTGATCATTGTATTGTAATGTAACGTTAAATCTTATGTGGCTATTGGCAGTTGTTATTCAATGTGTTAAGTTAATCATGCATATGTTGTATTTATGTAATTAGATGGTCTCTTATCAATGTTTTATCATGTATGTGTTGTATTTGTTAATGATTATTTTGTTATGGATTATATCTTGGTTTTTATTCTTTATTGTCGTTGTGCGGATCTAAGTTTCGTAATGACTCCTTGAGTACCCCAAGGGATGTATGTGTTAATGAATCTGCTTAAATGAAATTCATGTCATGATTTAATGCATTTACATGTATGTTCGCCATACGTTTAAAAAAAAAATAAAAAATTATGTAGTAATTATTGTGTTGTTGCCCTTTGGGGTTCACACGGCGGGGCATTACAACATTGGTATCAGAGCCAAGGTTCATGCAATGGGCACTATGTGTGCTCACTATGTAACCTTGCGCTTAGACCCGTGAGTCTTGAGTTTCACTTTTCTTTTGTCATTGTTGTGAACTTGAATTTCTTCTGTTCGATGGTATCAGGTCGATGGTGCAGGAAACTGATGGGAAATGATAGGACCCTCGGTGTAGTGCGCAATGCACCGATATCCTTCCTGTCAGGGATGCTCTATGGACCCTTGAGTTTTAGTGTGGTGTGTTCTTGGTGATGTGTTTCATGTGTGTGAATATGTCAAGTGTGTGTGATTTACAATTTTGTTGTCCTTGAGTGATGAATTATGTCTCTTGAATCTGTGAAGGTGTAAAATTTTACCCTTTTTATTAAAATTGATGTGAGATTTGGTGTTGAATAATGGGTAAAGTGGAGTTCTTTGTGTGAAAATTATGAGTTTTAACGAAGATTTGAGGTTTTGTGGATAATTATTCTATAATTTTTAGCCGAATATAGTATCTTGAGGTTAAGATGCAACTTGAATTATTGGTACTAATGTGCAATGTTCTATGGTAGCTTTTGATTTACAGGAAGTTGGCTTCAGAAACATGGTGATGAAGGTAATGCAATTGTAATATGTAAGTATGGATACTTATAATTCCAGGTAGTAATTCATTTTGATATAGTAGATGAATTAGATTTATGGTTAGTATCCTTATACGAATATTTCCTAACTAATAGGAAGCAAATTGTTTACAAGTTACTATAATTGTTTTGACTATTATGTGTGGTTTAGTGGGAGGGATAGTAAGGTATCACTCACTCGCGAGTGCCCTACTATGCTGGGACTTCCTCTCACGAAGTATTTGTGATATATATGTATTGTGCACAACGTTTGTTTGCATGCAGGATTGCAGGAACTAAGTCTTGATTCCACCTGCATTGTCAGGACAGGGCGAGCATTATATACACCCAATGGGATTGATGTGGAAAATAGGAGCTAAAAAGAAAGTTTCCCCAACCTAGTTTGTCATCCGTTCTAGTGTTTGACAAATTGGTCTGGTTGCAACCCCATCGCCACTTTTATTTTGGCATCATTTCCTTATTGTTGGTTTGTTAAATTTTCATTGCTTTCTTGACGATGTTTAATTGATGATTTAATTTATGGTGATTAATGATATTGTTGTGTTACTGTGTTTATGCTTGAGTTCAACTTCCAGGAGTAAGTCGAAGCCTTGGGGGGGAGGATGTAGTGTCCCTCCGTCTGTGATATCGTCATATTATTTTCAATTGTGGGAGGTAGGGTAACATTTGATTTTAATTTGTTTTATTGTTATTTCTTTGATTAAATAAATATTATTAATAATTTATTTAGTTTAAATAAATTAAGGTGAAAATATTTATTAAAAATAAATATATTTTATTATAACTAAAAGAAAGATTAAATTATTAAATATTTATTAAATATTTAATAGTTGATCTACTTGTTTCATATATTAAAAAGTCAATTATAAAATCATGAATAGAGGTAGTGGCGTAATGGAGAAGATTGGTTAAAATAAGTAATTTTATGAAGTAATTAATTAAGTTGCTTACAAAGTAATATTTTGTATGAGTTTGTTTTATTAGGTAATTTAATTAAAAATCAAGCCCTATATAATTTAAAATGAATTAGAAATAAAAAATAAACTAATAAATTGATTTAATGAATTACAAGGAAAAAAAAAAAAAAAGGAAGTTACAGTTTAAGTCATTTTGGTAATTTTCGATGGAAGGATAATGATTTATAAGGAAGGTGAAGGAATGTTAATAAAACTTTTTAAAAAAAGGTAAGTCTCAAACTCGGGTGAAAGCAAGAAAAATAGAAAAAGGCAAGGAATCTTCATAAAGCAGTTACAAAATTAAAAGCAGTGCAGAACATGCAAAAATGAATACTAGGATAATTATAGCATATGCAATGAAGGGAGAAGGAGGGGGAATGGTAACTAACCGAAAAAGAAAATAAGGGGGAGTTCAGCTTTACAACTATCATCTGCATTTTGCTTGAAAATGGCGAGGACTCCTTAATTTGGAAACGGTTGCATGAGTCCTGAAAGTAACGACTGCATATGGGTCTGCCATGAGGATTTCTGGAAAAAGGTATTCGAGCCTCTGGACCTTTTGGGGAGCAAATGTGGGGATTAATAAATAAGGATTGCTATTTCATAATGGCCTATTCTGTTAGGTGCATCCTCCAGTGCTGAGTAATCATGGAAAACTATAGTAGGAGGTAACACCATTTTTCTAGGCGCGGGTGTATCATTAGTCGGAGTTATTAAAAATTTCCATATTTTGTTTTGGAGATATCGTTGAATTCTGGAACTGCGCATGCAAGCAGGATTTGGACTTAAGCAAAAGGTTAGAAACTTAATCAGGTGTCCCTTTCTTTGTCATTTGGTACTTATCAATTGGAAATTCTTTAGCTGGTTCTGGACATTATTTTATGCATTTTCTGCACCCAAAAAGAAAACTATAACGAATCAATCAGAAAACAAATAGCAATCTGTACTTCCACTCACTGCTTGACATGAATAAAAGTAACCGAGCCACCCTGTCAAGGATACAACAGTGATAGAAAGGAAATTTTGGGGTAGTCTATTTCAATTGAAATTGATTCGTTTGACTTGTTTGCCTCATCCTTTGTCCGCATCTACTGTATTTACTTCTAATGAACGAGGAATCAAAGCTCTAAATAGGAGGCGTCTAGGAAGGTCGGATGTGCGTGTATCCGGTGATTCAAAGCTGTTTTTTTTTCTCTGTTTGTGCATTTTATTGTTTTAATATTTCACTGTTGCCCTAAGTAAATGAAAAGAACCTTCTGCATTTTGTCTTTAAATTTTAGCTTCTTTATGATATCTTTACCTTTAAAATTGTCAGTTTTTCTCGGGAGCAAGTTGCTTGTAACATGCTTTTGGACTACGATTTTTAACATTTCATTATTGTCCGTAACCACCTCAAACTTGGAGGAAGCTTGGTTCGTGTGTCTTCTTTGATGTCGTCATTGAGCAGATTGTTCAAGCGAAGAAATTGTGGACCAGTGAGTAGATTAATTCTCTTGGTCTGCGCAATGTTTCAAGCTTTTTCCAATTACCTCCGTTCAGTCGAAGCTGAGAGAAATTGATGTTATTGGATACAGTGTTTAGATGAGCTCCTTCGCATAGTCTGGTAATCTAAATTTATATAATCTCTCTGATATCATTGGCTTTCCATCACAGCTGCAACTTTAGTCCAGCAAAGGTGTAGTAAATTTAATAACCTCTCTGATTTCTTAGATAACCTGTCAGTGGCAGAGTGTATAGATTTAATTAAACTCTCTGATTCTGTTTGCAATCTGTCTCAGCCATCTCACCTGGTCATAATGGGAAATTTAATAGTTTAAATAATCTCCCAGTTTCCTAAATTGATTAGTATGTGTATATGCTTTAGATGATAGTCATTGTTCCAGGATATTGTTGAGTTCGTTAGAATTTTAAGTAGTGAAAAGAGTAAGTTGAGGTGATAGTAGGATTCATAGGCAGTAATCTAAGTATAGTATAGTCCTATAGTCATAATATAATATATATATAGGTAATAATCTGGTAGAAGGCATTTCAAACAATAATCTGTTCTTCATAGATATATAAATAAATAACAAAATGTTCTCTTCTCTCACTGAAGTTATATTGAAGTAAATATTGTATTCACGTTGTGTATGAAGAAATTTATGAAAATTGTTTTGTAACAAAGTAATTCCTTGATGAATAATGAGAAATTTGAATAGCAAGGAAGATAAATTAATTTAGTATATTTAGGTGTCGCTTTGGTAGTTCTTGGAATAAGTATCATTACAAAACCTTGAAACAATGTTTAACGAATCTAACTAAATAAGTTGTGTGGTTAGGTTAAAGAGTTATGTTAGTTATTTGAGAAGTTTCTTAAGTGGTTATAAGGTAGAAGAGTAAATTTGAGAATAATTAATATGGAAAATTAATTTATTTATAAGAGCCCAAGGGAATATTGTTACTTTAGATATCTATTGTTGAGTAATTAGTCATGAGGGAAGGAATAATGCTTGACAAGGTCATAATTATTGATAATTGCTTAATCAAAAGGTTTCGTTAAATGCTTGTATTTGATAAATTATTTAAAGGTGAATTTATTGAGTTCTCAATTAATGGAATTAGAAACATTAAATTTTTAGAGGATTGCTCCAATAGTAATGGTTATGTGTGAGTAAAAGAGGTAATAGCTCTATTTATTTATTTGGAATATTTCTAAAGAAGCTAATTGATGAAATGTCTTTATATGTATATATGGATACCTATAGTGGTAGGATTTCTTCAGTTCAACTTAAATGATACCTCAATAATGGAAGAGATAAGATATAAAGTAATCTTTAAATGCTAGTAGAATGTTATCACTCTTTGTGGATTAGCAAAAGGTAGTTGTTAAATATAGCCTTTTAGGTGAGTAAGAAATTGATAGATTATTTAACTTAGAATACTTTGAGTATTGGTGATTACTTCGTATTTTATATGTGGAATAGATGTCTTACTATTGAGTTGATTGTGTATATTCGGATAAATGTAGGATTTATGTAAAATAGATGATTTTCTAAATGATGACTATGTCCTTATTCCCTTCTTCGTAAATTCTCTTTAAGGATGCTTACTTGTTCATGGTTGATTTGATGGTTTGAGCCGGCTGCTTTGTATCGAGTTGATTATGTATTTTATTTTATTTTACCTGAGTTTTGTTTATGGAGGGATCTCTTTTGTGTCATAAGGTTGTGATTAGATTTTTGGTCCTTGCGGATGAATAGAAAGTGTTTGTTTGTTTATTGTTGTTCATTAAGTGTATCCCCGTGTTTAATGGTTGTTATGATGAATTTTATCTCGATGTATCTCTTGAGTTGTTTGGGTTTCATAGGTGATTTTATTTACTGAGTTCACATTTGATCAATGAATGAGTTTGATGGATCCTTATTATTTTGGTCCCCGCTTGAGTCCTTTTGGTTGAGGAGATTTCCGTGATAAGTTTTTTTGTGTTGAGACTGTATTGCTTCATTTTATCCTCATTTGGGGGTTGTCATTCTTTTGACTTCCAAAGGCTTGAGATGATTGTCATTTGATGTTCTCTCTTTATGTACTCTTGGCATGGCAAGATATTGGTATCATTATTTTGAAAAGGGTTGTACGAAACTTTGTTGAGACTCTGATTTTGTACTTGTTAGCAAGATGGGTAATGCCTCGCATGCTTTTATGATGTGATTCTTTGTTCTAATTATGACGGTACAACCCTTGTTTTTTTATGTTGTTGGGTCTCTAGGGAGAGTGGCTCCTTGTGGGGGCCGGCGCCCCGCGTAAGGGGAAGAGCACAGGAGAACCCACGACTGAGTTAGTAATCAAGTGAAAACCTAATAATTAACTTAGGTGGGTTGGGTAGTAATATCATTACAAGATTTAAAAATTGGATACCTCATCTTCATTAGTGCTTCCGCAGACTAATGGAAGGCTGAGAAGGCCGTGGTTGGCAAGGTCGTAACTTCATCTTCACGAGGGGTCTACGGCTCCGCATGAGCTACCCTATGGTGTCGGCGCCTCAAGTAGGAGGAAGGGCCAGGAGATCCATAGATGGGGGCCGGCGCCTCAGTTTGGAGGAAGGGCCAGGAGAACCCATGTAGGCTATGCGATGACACTCTCCCCTAGTTGCCCATGTGTTTTACTTTATTATGTTCCTCTGGAAGTAGTTTATGGGAGTTGTGATTTTAATTTATTATGTTGACTCTTGGATGTTGTTGCAATTCTTGAGTTTTATGATACTTTTGTATGTTGTGAGTCTTGTGATTCCGTGTTGGGATGTTCTTGGTTGAGGACTCTTCTTGTTAGCTCCTAGCATGGGGGGTGGGTCTTCGGACTCACATGGTTGGGTGGAACGTGCTAAGCACCCCATTGGGTCCCCAGTCGAGGATCGAGAGGTGCGGATTGGTGCGGATGCAGTGACTTCAAGTTGTATTTGTCTTGGAGCCAGTTATGATTCTTTGTATTCATCATGTTATCTTGTTGTATGGTTTCCATTCATGATTGGAAACACTTTTGTATCATTGAGCATTGTACTGTAATGTAATGTTAAACTTGGTTTGGATATTGGTCATGACAGTTATTATTCTATGTGTTGAGTTAATCATGTATATGTTGTATTTATGTACTCAGATGGTTTCTTATCAATAATTATCATGTATGTGTTATATTTGTTAATGTTTATTTTGTTATGGATTATATCTTTGGATTTTATTCTTATTATCGTTGTGTGGATCTCAGTCTCATAATGACTCTTCGTGTACCCCAAGGGATGTATGTGTTAGTGAATCTTCTTAAATGAAATTCATGTTATGTCTTAATGTGTATTACATGTATGTTATGTTAATTTTATTTTATTTTTTAAAAATTGTGTTGTAATTACGGATTAATCTATCATCAGTCTGCATAATCCGGCATTACAACTTGCATCGTGAGTCAGTTCAGCTAATCGGCACTACGCGGTGCTCACTCAACCTTGGCGCCTTTAGAATCCATGAGCCCTTGGTGCCCCACTTCTTCTTTGTCATTGCCGAGAACCTCGAACTCTCTTTAGATGGTGGCTCTCCAACATGGTGCAGAAACCGATGCGAAGCGATAGGACCCCTTAGTGTAGTGCACAATGCACCGATATCCTTCTTGTCGGGGATGCACTATGGACCCTTGTGTTGTTTTGTGATGTGGCTTCCCGTGATGAGAGTTATGTGTGTGAATGTGTCAAGTGTGCATGGAATTTGCAATTTTGTGTTTTTGGAGTGATGAATTATGTTTTCTTGAAGCTATGAAGGTGTAAAATTTTAACCTTTTTGTTGAAATTGTTGTAATATTTGGTGTTGAATAATGAATAAAGTGGAGTACTTTGTGTGAAAATGATGAAGTTTTGAACTAAGATTTGAGGCCTGTGGATAATTATTCTATAATTTTTTTAGCAGAATATAGTATCTTGAGGCTAAGATGCAACTTGAATTATTCGTGCTAATGTGCAATGTTCTATGGTAGCTTTTGATTTACAAGAAGTTGGCTTCAGAAAGCATAGTGACAAAGGTAATGTAATTGTAATATGCAGGTATAAATACTTATAATATCAAGTAGTAATTAATTTTGATATAGTATAGGAATTAGATTTGTGGTTAGTATCCTTATACAAATATTTCCTAACCAATAGGCCAAAACTGTTTAATGAAGCTACTATAATTGTTTTACTATTATGTGTGGCTTTCATGGAGGGACAAGCAGAGATCACTACCGTGAGTGCCCCACTATGTTGGGACTTCCTCTCTACTGGGCATTTGTGGATATATATGTATTGTGCACAACATTTGTTTGCATGCAGGATTGCAGGAACTATGTCTCGATTCCACCTGCATTGTCAGGACAGGGCGAGCATTATATACACCCAATGGGATTGATGTGGAAAATAGGAGCTAAAAAGAAAGTTTCCCCAACCTAGTTTGTCATCCGTTCTAGTGTTTGACAAATTGGTCGGGTTGCAACCCTGTCGCCACTTTTATTTTGGCATCATTTCCTTATTGTTGGTTTGTTAAATTTTCATTGCTTTCTTGACGACGTTTAATTGATGATTTAATTTATGGTGATTAATGATATTGTTGTGTTACTGTGTTTATGCTTGAGTTCGACTTCCAGGAGTAAGTCGAAGCCTTGGGGGGGAAGATGTAGTGTCCCTCCGTCTGTGATATCGTCGTATTGTTTTCAATTGTGGGAGGTAGGGTATCATTTGATTTTAATTTGTTTTATTGTTATTTTCTTTGATTAAATAAATATTATTAATAATTTATTTAGTTTAAATAAATTAAGGTGAAAATATTTATTAAAAATAAATATATTTTATTATAACTAAAAGAAAGATTAAATTATGAAATATTTATTAAATATTTAATAGTTGATCTACTTGTTTCATATATTAAAGAGTCAATTATAAAATCATGAATAGGGGTAGTGGCGTAATGGAGAAGATTGGTTAAAATAAGTAATTTTATGAAGTAATTAATTAAGTTGCTTACAAAGTAATATTTTGTATGATTTTGTTTTATTAGGTAATTTAATTAAAAATCAAGCCCTATATAATTTAAATGAATTAGAAATAAAAATAATAAACTAATAAATTGATTTAATGAATTATTAAGGAAAAATGGAAGTTACAGTTAAGTCATATTGGTAATTTCTTTTGATGGAAGGATAATGATTTAGTAAGGAAGGTGAAGTGAAGGTTAATAAAACTTAAAAAAAGATAAGTCTCAAACTCGGGTGAAAGCAAGAAAAATAGAAAAAGGCCGGGAATCTTCAGAAAGTAGTTACAAAATTAAAAGCAGTGCAGAACATGCAAAAATGAATACTAGGCTAATTATAGCATATGCAATGAAGGGAGAAGGAGGGGGAATGGTAACTGACCGAAAAAGAAAATAAGGGGGAGTTCAGCTTTACAACTATCATCTGCATTTTGCTTGAAAATGGAGAGGACTCCTTAATTTGGAAACGGTTGCATGAGTCCTGAAAGTAACGACTGCATATGGGTCTGCCATGAGGATTTCTGGAAAAAGGTATTTGAGCCTCTGGACCTTTTGGGGAGCAAACGTGGGGATTAATAAACAAGAATTGCTATTTCATAATGGCCTATTCTGTTAGGTGCATCCTCCAGTGTTGAGTAATCATGGAAAACTATAGTAGAAGGAGGTAACACCATTTTTCTGGGCACGGGTGTATCATTAGTCGGAGTTATTAAAAATTTCCATATTTTGTTTTGGAGATATCATTGAATTCTGGAACTGCGCATGCAAGCGGGATTTGGACTTAAGCAAAAGGTTAGAAACTTAATCCTGTCCCTTTCTTTGTCATTTGGTACTTATCAATTGGAAATTCTTTAGCTGGTTCTGGACATTATTTTATGCATTTTCTGCACCCAAAAAGAAAACTATAACGAATCAATCAGAAAACAAACAACAATCTGTACTTCCACTCACTGCTTGACATGAATAAAAAAAAAATGAGCCACCCTGTCAAGGATACAACAGTGATAGAAAGGAAATTTTGGGGTAGTCTATTTCAATTGAAATTGATTCGTTTGACCTTTTTTGCCTCATCCTTTGTCCGCATCTACTGTATTTACTTCTAATGAACGAGGAATCAAAGCTCTAAATAGGAGGCATATAGGAAGGTCGGATGTGCGTGTATCAGGTGATTCAAAGCTATTTTTTCTCTGTTTGTGCATTTTATTGTTTTAATATTTCACTGTTGCCCTAAGCAAATGAAAAGAACCTTCTGCATTTTGTCTTTAAATTTTAGCTTCTTTATGATATCTTTACCGCCAGAAAATTGCCGTTCTTCTCGATGTTGCTTGTAAATATGCTTTTGGACTACGATTTTTAACATTTCATTATTGTCCGTAACCACCTCAAACTTGGAGGAAGCTTGGTTCGTTTGTCTTCTCTGATGCCATCATTGAGCAGATTGTTCAAGTGAAGAAATTGTGGACCAGTGAGAAAATTGTTTAATCTTCCTCTGGTCTACGCGAATGTTCTCTGCTTTTGCCAATACCTGCTCACCGGGTTGTAGAGAAATTGATGTTATTGGACACCATTTAGGATGAGCTCCTTCAGATAGTCCGGTAATCTAAATTCTATATAATCTCTGGAGCATCATTGGTTATTTTCCATCACAGCTGCAACTTTAGTCCAACAAAGGTGTAGTAAATTTAATAACCTCTCTGATTTCTTAGATAACCTGTTAGTGGTAGAGTGTATAGATTTAATTAAACTCTCTGATTCTGTTTGCAATCTGTCTCAGCCTTCTCACCTGGTCATAATGGGAAATTTAATAGTTTAAATAATCTCCCAGTTTCTTGAATTGATTAGTATGTGTATATACTTTAGATGATAGTCACTGTTCCAGGATATTGCTGAGTTCGTTACAGTTTTAAGTAGTGAAAAGATTAAGTTGAGGTGATAGTAGGATTCATAGGCAGTAATCTAAGTATAGTATAGTCCTATAGTCATAATATAATATATATATAGGTAATAATCTGGTAGAAGGCATTTCAAACAATAATCTGTTCTTCATAGATATATAAATAAATAACAAAATGTTCTCTTCTCTCACTGAAGTTATATTGAAGTAAATATTGTATTCATGTTGTGTATGAAGAAATTGATGAAAATTGTTTTGTAACAAAGTGATTCCTTGATGAATAATGAGAAATTCGAATAGCAAGGAAGATAAATTAACTTAGTATATTTAGGTGTCGCTTTGGTAGTTCTTGGAATAAGTATCATTACAAAACCTTGAAACAATGTTTAACGAATCTAACTAAATAAGTTGTGTGGTTAGGTTAAAGAGTTATGTTAGTTATTTGAGAAGTTTCTTAAGTGGTTATAAGGTAGAAGAGTAAATTTGAGAATAATTAATATGGAAAATTAATTTATTTATAAGAGCCCAAGGGAATATTGTTACTTTAGATATCTATTGTTGAGTAATTAGTCTTGAGGGAAGGAATAATGCTTGACAAGGTCATAATTATTGATAATTTCTTAATCAAAAGGTTTCGTTAAATGCTTGTATTCGATAAATTATTTAAAGGTGAATTTATTGAGTTCTCAATTAATGGAATTAGAAACATTAAATTTTTAGAGGATTGCTCCAATAGTAATGGTTATGTGTGAGTAAAAGAGGTAATAGCTCTATTTATTTATTTGGAATATTTCTAAAGAAGCTAATTGATGAAATGTCTTTATATGTATATATGGATACCTATAGTGGTAGGATTTCTTCAGTTCGACTTAAATGATACCTCAATAATGGAAGAGATAAGATATAAAGTAAGCTTTAAATGCTAGTAGAATGTTATCACTCTTTGTGGATTAGCAAAAGGTAGTTGTTAAATATAGCCTTTTAGGTGAGTAAGAAATTGATAGATTATTTAACTTAGAATACTTTGAGTATTGGTGATTACTTCGTATTTTATATGTGGAAGAAATGTCTTACTATTGAGTTGATTGTGTATATTCGGATAAATGTAGGATTTATGTAAAATAGATGATTTTCTAAATGATGACTATCTCCTTATTCCCTTCTTCGTAAATTCTCTATAAGGATGCTTACTTGTTCATGGTTGATTTGATGGTTTGAGCCGGCTGCTTTGTATCAAGTTGATTATGTATTTTATTTTATTTTACCTGAGTTTTGTTTATGGAGGGAGCTCTTTTGTGTCATAAGGTTGTGATTAGATTTTTGGTCCTTGCGGATGAATAGAAAGTGTTTGTTTGTTTATTGTTGTTCATTAAGTGTATCCCCGTGTTTAATGGTTGTTATGATGAATTTATCTCGATGTATCTCTTGAGTTGTTTGGGTTTCATAGGTGATTTTATTTACTGAGTTCACATTTGATCAATGAATGAGTTTGATGGATCCTTATTATTTTGGTCGCCCGCTTGAGTCCTTTTGGTTGAGGAGATTTCCGTATGATAAGTTTTTTTGTGTTGAGACTGTATTGCTTCATTTTATCCTCATTTGGGGGTTGTCGTTCTTTTGACTTCCAGAGGCTTGAGATGATTGTCAGTTGATGTTCTCTCTTTATGTACTCTTGGCATGGCAAGATATTGGTATCATTATTTTGAAAAGGGTTGTACGAGACTTTGTTGAGACTCTGATTTTGTACTTGTTAGCGAGATGGGTAATGCCTCGCATGCTTTTATGATGTGATTCTTTGTTCTAATTATGATGGTACAACCCTTGGTTTTTTATGTTGTTGGGTCTCTAGGGAGAGTGGCTCCTTGTGGGGGCCGGCACCCCATGTAAGGGGAAGAGCACAGGAGAACCCACGAGTGAGTTAGTAATCAAGTGAAAACCTAATAATTAACTTAGGTGGGTTGGGTAGTAATATCATTACAAGATTTAAAAATTGGATACCTCGTCTTCATTAGTGCTTCCGCAGACTAATGGAAGGCTGAGAAGGCCATGGTTGGCAAGGTCGTAACTTTGTCTTCACGAGGGTTCTACGGCTTCGCATGAGCTACCCTATGGTGTCGGTGCCTCAAGTAGGAGGAAGGGCCAAGAGATCCATAGATGGGGGCCGGCGCCTCAGTTTGGAGGAAGGGCCAGGAGAACCCATGTAGGCTATGCGATGACACTCTCCCCTAGTTGCCCATGTGTTTTACTTTATTGTGTTCCTCTGAAAGTAGGTTATGGGAGTTGTGATTTTAATTTATTATGTTGACTCTTGGATGTTGTTGCAATTCTTGAGTTTTATGATACTTTTGTATGTTGTGAGTCTTGTGATTCCGTGTTGGGATGTTCTTGGTTGAGGACTCTTCTTGTCAGCTCCTAGCACGGGGGGTGGGTCTTCGGACTCACATGGTCGGGTGGAACATGCTAAGCACCCCATTGGGTCCCCAGTCGAGGATCGAGAGGTGCGGATTGGTGCGGATGCAGCGACTTCAAAGTTGTATTTGTCTTGGAGCCAGTTATGATTCTTTGTATTCATCATGTTATCTTGTTGTATGGTTTCTGTTCATGATTGGAAACACTTTTGTATCATTGAGCATTGTACTGTAATGTAATGTTAAACTTGGTTTGGATATTGGTCATGGCAGTTATTATTCATGTGTTGAGTTAATCATGTATATGTTGTATTTATGTACTCAGATGGTTTCTTATCAATAATTATCATGTATGTGTTATATTTGTTAATGTTTATTTTGTTATGGATTATATCTTTGGATTTTATTCTTATTATCATTGTGTGGATCTCAGTCTCGTAATGACTCTTCGTGTACCCCAAGGGATGTATGTGTTAGTGAATCTGCTTAAATGAAATTCATGTTATGTCTTAATGTGTATTACATGTATGTTATGTTAATTTAAAAAAAAAAATTAAAAATAAAAATAAAAAATTGTGCTATAATTATTGTTTAATTATCCTTTGGGGTTAAGCTGCTTGAGATTCCAGTCTTGATGGGTTCAGATAGCTATGTGTACTTGAATTTAGGATAAGTGTTCTTGTTAGGGGTTTTCCTTTGTTGCAGGTCAGTGTTGTTGATTTGATTGTTATGAGGAGGTGCCATTTGTTGCACCATTGGTTGGATGTTGGCAATTTGATTGT
>VDFB02091829.1:0-17021 GCA_007258455.2 Sequoia sempervirens | reverse complement strand
TTCATTAGGTATGTTTGTAGCATATTATCATTTATTATTCATAACATAAACTTTATAATAGTTACCATATCTTCCATCCTCTTCTTACATCATATTACATTATTTATACACCCCCACAAGATGAGTATGTTACTATTATATTTACTCCACGTGTAGGTATATGTCCCTAACCTTGTTCATAAAAGGCTATTCCTCTCTAATGTTATTGCAAGTCAATTAAATGTACTCCATTGCAATTCCCTTACCATGTGGTATCTTTGTTGGTTTTCAACTAGATCTAATAAGAGTAATTAGATCAACTCTATCTTGCCAACATCATCCTTTATCTTGATCCATGTCTTGTACTCATGACACGATGGCACCATAGTCCAACTACCAAAAGAAAAATTTTAAAACTATGGGTGTTGGATATGACACCTTGTAATTGACAAGATGATAAGTTCAAATCTTGGAGGGGATTAGATATGTACACCTAGTATTTGAAGCACACTTAAATGTCTCTTGTATACTCGTACCCAAAAATAATTATATATATATATATATATATATAAAAGAATTCCATTCCATTCCGTCTAATATCTCACATGATATAGTGCAAACGCAATGGCGATGGATTGCTGCACAAGAAAAGAAAATTGTCAGAATAAAGCAGTAAACAAAAATCGAGAACAACTATGCCTTGGGGCGCAAATCCATTGCATTGAAGGTGGTATTCGTTGAAACAGCGTGCACTGAATGGACACCATTCCCAACTAAAAGATAAATTCTTGTGGGTAATTTCTACAAAAGACCCAATTTGGAAAGGATGATCCAAGTGTCCACGACCATGGGAGCCTAGGTTGCATAGATTTCCGCGCCAGTGCGGCTAGTCTGAGTACACAATCACGAGCTTATAGAATTAGCAGTCATCGTGACCAAAGAATTTGTGTACCAGAACTTAGGCCATGCAAAAAGTAGTGAAATTTGGATAGGTCAATGGAAGTGGAAAGGTAGTTATGCAGTTATTCCGAATGGCAACGGCAGCTCTGAATGAAAGTGGAACGGTAGCTATGCAATGCAGCACTGATGGAATATGGGCTTCTTGCTTTTTGCCTGGTTTCAGTCTTTACTACTCCCAAAGGATTCTCTCGGACAGCCTTTCACATCACAAAAATGTCAAGTCTATTCCCTTGCCCATGGCACTTGTCATATATAGTTGTGCAGGGTATTGGGATCCGTTCAAATTCATTTAACTTGGTATATAAAGCAGAACATCTCTCTTTAAGTTTTCATGAGTTTGTTATGAATCATAGCTGGAAATGAAAGACATGACTAAGTTAGCAGGAATCATATACAACCATGTCCTCGTGATCTTATACTGCTATATTCAACTGTTACACATGAGTAACTACAAGGGTTCATGATTGATTGTGGGAAACTGCCTTTTATATATATATAGTATTGAGCAAAGTAAAGATTACATAAAATGAATAGTCATGAACATTGGAAATAACAGAGATTCTTGCACTGTACATCAAGAAAGAACATAAAGCTGTATGCTATTGAAAAACGTTAAAAATAACAGCTCCTTAACATTTAGAAGGTAATATGTATTCCCTGGGATCATCTTTTTGAGTCATTATTTATTTTATGAAATATAGATCAATCTATTTATGGATTATAGCGGATGGGTGAATATATAAAGTTTTTAAATATATTTTTTTTAATGATTTAGATTATATAAATGAATGTAATTAATTAATAAGTAAATAATTTAAGAATTAAAATAAATGTGACAACTCATTAGGAGGACTGGAGTACATAGTTCTAGGATTGATGATAGATAAATGATGTTGATATTATTTTGAAATAATATTATATCATTATAAAAAAAATTAA
This sequence comes from Sequoia sempervirens, assembly GCA_007258455.2. Lineage (NCBI taxonomy): Eukaryota > Viridiplantae > Streptophyta > Pinopsida > Cupressales > Cupressaceae > Sequoia > Sequoia sempervirens. Next base: position 15,143 of record VDFB02091829.1, on the reverse strand, counting down.
TTGTCTCAATCTAATGAATATCTCAAAGTCTAAAGTAGCATAAAAATTGTGCAGACCAATCTCATGTCTTGCCCGATCAATATTGTTATTTGTGAGCTTGATCTCAATGTGTGGAATTGGACTAAGCCACATAAAACTAATTTGATAGATAATGCACTTGTGAATATTGTTGTCCTCTCCTATTGGATATCTTAGAAGTCAAGGTGGTGTCTAGAGACTCTATTAAGGAGCTTTCTGACTTGATAGGTGAATAGATTCTCTTAGGTTAGACACTTTAGTCATTTGAATTAATCACAGTGAGAAAGATTGAAGGAAACATTCACAAACATAGATACAACCTATATGATATAATTGTGCAAATTTAATTCCTTTACTGCCCTTAAGAATTGAACTATGCTATAATGATTTTTCTTATGAATTCCTCTTGCATTCTTACATTTCTCATGTGTTTAATTGTGCAATGAATCTCTTAAATATCATGGAATAACAACATGCCACATTAAATGTGTGATAGGTTGGCTCACAATTGCTAGTAAAAGGGGTAAACAAAGTTGGAATTTGGATTGGATGTGTGTAATATTTGACTATGTCCAGATAGCCACCCAAGACCAAGAAAGTCTAATGGAAAATACAAGAAAGATGAATATGAGAAAATCAATTATGCTCTATCAAAGGATGCAATGTGAGAGAATAGATGGGAATGGGACATGCTCATATGAGAGCAAGATATAGGTATATATACGATATACCACCAAGAGAAAAAATGTACAACCAATGTGGGATATAGAATAAATGTACCTGAGTAAAGTTAACTAGGTTCAAATAGGACCTAAATGCTTAATTGATTAGGAAATATACAATTTTTACACAGACACCCCTCCTTAAGTGCAACTTAGGGATTAGAAAAGAAAAAGAAAAAACACTCAAATAATGTTCCTAACAACAAGGCCATGTTAGATAACCATTTATAAAGTGATCCCATCAAAGAAGTAGAGAAGGAAGGAGAAGCGAGGATCAAGGATCCCCCACAAGATCAAGAGAGAAGGTTTAAGTGACCCCCTAAAGTATTGACAAATAAAATTTAGTGTGAGGAAAAATTGCCTCCTAGAATAGATAATAATAGAGACCATGTAGCCCCCTTAACGTGTAGTGTCATGTATTGATGGTGGAATCAAGTGATACATAATGCTAAAGATGATCCCAAATTTCATAACAAAATTAATCCCCTTAGGAAGAAATAAATCCAAAGGTGAATGTAGATCTTCCCATTCTTAAAAGGAATATGAGAGAAGAAAGTAAAAAATATAGATCTCTAGAAGTTGCTCAAATTTCACCATGTAAGGAGTCCCAATTCTAACTAAAGAAGAAATAATGTAGAACAATGTAAAACATGATGTATAGCGTGTACCAAATATGTCTACAAAGATTTCAAAATCTATTCAAGCTACTAGAAACTAATATCAAATTGTGACAAACATTGATAAGATGAATTAAGTACCATGCAAGATTTAGGTACAATAAACATAGTTATATGGTTCTCACCATACATAAGACAACAATATTGATGAGAATTTTATACTCCTATAAAAGGTGTGAACATGAATAGTGATTGAGTTAAAACTGTGAAATCATAATATTTGTAGAATATGTCATTATAGAAGCATATATCTATGGTGAAATAACATAAATATTTAAACGTGTTCTCATGAAATATGAAAAGGATGATGCAACTCCATAAGAGCTAATGTCAAGCGTAAGTACAAGAAGTTGAGTTCAAGTTTTGGTCAAAAAAGTGGAAGCATTTTTTCTTGAAAATCAAAGCTTTTCATAATTGGGGTAACAATTTGAAGTACTTACACATAGAATATTAATATGGTGTAAAAAATATGAAATGAAATATTTTATTTCTAGTTCTCAAACATATAATTATTCAAATGTCCAAATGATAAAAGTTTCTTTTGTATAGGAAATGAAAAATTGGCTTTTCAAAAAAAGTACGTTGAAAGCCAAAACATGCACATATACGACCAAAACAATTAGTAAATGAATTTATTTTTAAAAATCCTTTTAATGGAAAGATGCATATGATGTTGAATTTTGGTCAAAATATTTTTTAATGATTTTTTAGTAAATAATTTTTTAATTAATTTTTTTACTAGGATTAAGGTGTTTTAAAAATCTTATACCAACATGATTTTACTTAAAATAATTGTAATATAAACTAGTTAGGGTTGAATTGATCTCTAGTACTGGTGGGTGCATTTACAATATGTTGGTTTTCATAAAGAACTAAAGAGGGTTAGAAAATATTGAAGGAAAATAAAGGAAGATAAAAGTAATTATAAAGTGCAATACCTTCACCTAGAATCTTTTCTTCTCCTTTTGATGAGAGGAAATGGAGTGAACCCTTATTCCATCTGATTTTCTCTTTTATGTTTATGTGGATTACTCAATTCTCTAGCATAACCTTGATATGATAATGATAAGCTTGATAGATGAAATTATCAAAATAACAACATATAAATACGATAGCTTGATAAGTGATGAAAAATGAAGGATGAGGGCCTCTAGATATAATGTATTGAAGGGGAAAATCAATGGCTAGAAATGATTGATGATGGATGACTAAGATTGAAAGAGGATTAGGGTTTGAATCAAGGATGCAATCATATGACAAGTGTCACATGATGGGTAGGATCTAGGTTTAGGATTGAGATAACGACAAAAATCCTTATGGAAATGGCTAGAGGATTAAGAGGTTAAATGAAATGTGTGGATAAGATGAAAAAATAGTTTGACTTTTGGGTAAGTGTCTAGGTTCAATGAATCTAGACAAGGAGTTAGTTAGATATCTGAAGGGGACATTTGTCACATGAGAAAAACTTTAGATCATGATGGGGGGGAAATAATTAAATCAATAAATAAATATTTAGTTAATTAAACGATTAGAATAAGGATGGGACTAATTAAATAAATAATAGATATTTATTTAATTAATGGCTTAGGATAAAATAAAATTAGGCATGGTTGGGTAAGGTTATATTTTAGGTGTCTACATTTTTCCCCTCTTTGATATGACATTATGAAGTGGTGTTGTATCAAATAAGTTTAAATATAATGGATGAGAGAGGATAAGGATCAAAGATGATGCCTCAGTCAATGGGAGGATGGAAAAGAATGAAGAAGGAAAGATTTAGGATGGAGAAGGAAATATTAATGATTAGGTGATAGGATTCCCCCTCAAGAGAACATGTAAGCTAGGAGAACAAGGGTGTACTCTTGAAATGGAAGGGAACAACAAGGGATAAGGATCAAGAAGCATATGAATTGGAAGATGAAAGAGGATGAAGGAGATGAAAAGGAAGGAGAATTTGGATGGAAGAGGATGAAAATGAAGGATAATTTTATGATGATTGGTAGGTTATGCCAATACGTATTGAGCAATCCTAAGATTTGATATAGCAAAGGAAAGTATGCACCAAGTTATAAGAAACTAGGGTGGCAAGGTAACCTTTGAATGGATGTGACAAGAAAGAAATACATGATAAAATTATGCCTCATTATACACCAATTGTGACACACCAAGATATAGATAGATCAATGCAATTGTAAGTAGGCATAGTCATGGGTTAAAAATAATAATGATCAAAAGATAAATTAAAACAAAAGGCTCACTACAAACATGTCATGCAACCAACATATCTCTTGCCAAAGATTAGATGATGATTGGTTTGCTAACATTAGGCTTGGATAATCACCTAGGCAATGCTTTGATAAGGATTATTTTCTTACATTATGCTTGGATAATCACCTAAGAAAGGCTTTCATAAAGATTTTCTTACATTAGGCTTGGATAATCACCTAAGCAAGGCTTTGATAAGGATGATGATGATTGATTGATCAATCAACAAAAGGATAGGATGACTAATTAATGCTCAACAACAAAATTTATGAGATGATTTTAATTAAAGTTTGATGTCTTGGATGCAATGTTTGGATTGATTAAATGTCAAGTCTTAGGAGCTCAAGATTTTGATTTTTTAAATTTTTTATATTTTAGATGGGATGATAGGATGATGATTTTTTTTAGTGTATTTGAGATGGGGTGAATATGATAAGAGATAGGATGGGTTGATGTTTGATGTTTGATTTATTATGGATGAAGATTGGGCTCAAAATGAATGAAACTTTGAAGGCCAATGCTCTGGAAACTAAGGATATACAAGATTAAATTCTTAACATAATGTAGATGTAACTTCCACACCTCATGCATGGGTAATGGTGGGTGCTAATGGAGGGATAAGGGATCATGCTTAATCAAGGATCAAATAAAATCCATGATAGGTCTATTATGTATGGGTGGATAGGTAGTTTATTATGATATGAAAGGATGGAAACAATAGTGGATGGGGTGGCATCCTAAGAGATGGTGGATAAGAGACTACTACACATGGTGCATGTTTCTATGTTTTCACCATGGTACTTATCGAAGGTGCCACCAAATTGGTTTTCACCTTTGGATGAATTATTTCTCTTTACAATTTTTTTTTTTGGTTTTTTGACCATTTTTGGATTTTTAGTATTTTTAGATTTTTTGGATAAATGGGAGTTGATGATGTTGTGATCATGGTGGATGCTCTTTAATGGGTGATACCACAAAGTTGGTTTATAATTTCTGGGAGATTTTGATTTTTGCTGAAATCACATATTTTTAGAATATATAATGATAATTTAAGCCTTAAAAAGTTCTATTTAAAGCATTCCAATTGAAGAGGGTTTGATCAAACTACCTTAGATCAAACCCCCTTGGATAGAACCCCGCTATTTTTAAACCATACCTATAATGAGTCTTACACCTATCAAAATCTTGATAAAACCACTTTTTGATTTACCTTCAGGATCAATTATTCATTTAAAATTTATTTTTGTAAGTATGTAGTCCTTATTATAACCTTCCCAAAAGTATAATTTTAAATAAATTTAATTTTATTATTATATTTATTTTTTTATTTCTTGTGAATGTAGGTTTTTCACCAAAAATAAAGCTCTTTGTTCTCACATGTGGAAAAATAGAAGATTTAAAAAAAAAATGAAAAATATGGAGTGCACCAAATTGAAGTCCATGATCCAACAAAAAAAAAAAATTTGATACATACAAAAAAGTTATGTGTATATATCGGTCTACCTATGTGAATTGTAATTGGTTTGACTTCAAAACTTGATTAAGGAAAAAATATTAATAAAACACTATGAAATCAATTGGAAGCACTAGATATCATAGTTACAAATCTAAATTTGAAAAAAAGATTTTTATCCTTCATGGAAAAAAGTTATGTATATCTGATTGAGTGTCACTCCTTAAAAATAATGTTTACTAAGAAAAAAGTTTTTGAAGGAGATGGAAAAAAAAGTGCAATCTAATTCCAAATTTTTTGAAAAAAAATATTTAGAATCTACAGAAAAAAATTCCACAAATCACTAGTTTGCATCATCTTCAAATTCCTCATGGTTTAGCCGCTATAGGTGCCCGAACGTGAAGATTTAGTTAGAAAAAATCAGTTCAGTGTCCACTTTGGCCAAAAATTGTAAACCAATATTGTAGGATCAGCCTAATAGATGGATGTGAAGTGTGATAGATTGATATGGATGGTATGATATAGATGATGGAGGATGATTTATTTTATGGATAGAGGGAGGTGAGGTATGATCCCTAATGTATGTACTACAAGGGCCATCATGCTTCACATGTAAAGGAGTTTGGGCAACCTTTGGATTAAAGAATGTCAAGGGGTCGCCATCAAAGGTTTGATGAGAGACATCATCGAGGGGTATGGAATGATAGGATAGACGTATGAATATGGGTTGAGTGAATATAATGAGGATGAAGACTTAGTATCAACAAGCATATTTCTTGATATTTTTTTTTGACAAATGCACCCCTAGTCATTTTGGAGGAAGAGGCATGATAGGAGATAAAAAAATTCTTTCTTTTCTTTTTTATTTTGATTTTGTATTGTCCAATAGCTTTTGGTTTTGATTTGGGATCTCCATTTGATAAAGAATTTAATTTTGGACTTGTGATTGATAGCCTTATTCTTTTGGGATGACACTTGTTGATCCAATTCTAAGAGATATATGGGTGTGGATGAGTTGGATAATATGATAAGGATGTGTGATTCATGGAAGAGATTGGTGATACACTAAAGGAATTCTATGTGGCTATCATTTTCAACACTATTAATGTCAAAGGAAGCTTGCATATCCTTAGCAAGTTAGAAAGAAGGCTTAGTATAAGCAGTAATAGGAGATGCATACCCTAACCCAAGATGCTTGATATGGAAGGATGGTAGATCATGAGATGGAGTGAGAGAGAGGGGATCATGAGGTAGAAGGGGATGATCATGGATGTATTGAATAGAATCATGATCAAAGAGTGGACTGTTATCATAGATATCATGATCAAACATAAGATTATATTGGACATCAAAATATCGGGATGAAGTGGATAGTGATATGGGATCTTGGTAGTCATGGGAATCTATGTGGAAGGCATGTAGTTCGTATTCTCTAATGCAAAGGTCTTTGATCTTAGCCTTGATCTTTGGGACAATGTGAAAGGTAGGTAGCAATGATGGATCAATGTATGAAGATGAAAATAGTGATGTGGTGTTGGTAGGGAAATGTTGTGAAAGGCCATGAGTGCTTTGTAAGAAATTGCAATATTGGAATGGATTGGGATCAACATGTACAATAACTTTAATTTCATTATGGGGGAACTTTATGCATTGATGGAATGCCAATAGAACAAATTGCACATGGAATGGATCCATGAGTAGCTATGGAGGATGTTATAGGGAGATCAAGGTCTAATATTTGGCAAGTAGTTTTAACTGTTGTTGGTTTGACATGGATGGGTAGCTTTATAGAGCCTATAGATTCATGATTAGCTTCGTCATATGATTTTATGGTAATTTTAGTTTGGGTATAAACATCATCTAAATATCCTAGTTGTTTTATTAGACTCAAGCTACAAAGGTTTTCTTGATCCACCATATTCTAGGACACGTTTGATTATGGTTTTATGGATGTGGGCTTGAAGGTATAGTCAAATATTATGAGATGGATTGATGGAAGGCATGTATTTAGTGGAAAAGATGAGGGATTGTGGAGATGATAAGTCTCCTATCACAACTTGAAATTGAACAAGATCAATGTCATTAGGGACATGAGATTCATGAAGGGATTTCTCAAGAGGCCCATGTAGATGGGAGATGTTTTAAGTAGCTCAAGGATAGATATTTGTGCTAGAGTTTTATTCAAGTGGTCATGGATGCTAAGTTGATGTGTAGGTTAGGAGGAGGGTGAAACTCCTTGAATAGAGATTCAACCACGCTGGGTAGTAATGACACAATTAGGCACTTTGATAGTTATGGTGACTACTTGAGAAGGGATTTTGTCAATGTGGTTGATGACTGAATCAAATAATATATCATTGTAATATGTAAGGCATTGTATTATAAGTGGAATTTTTACCATTGTTATGCTAATGAAAAGTATTCTTGTATATACCCACATTTTCATTTAGGGATGTATGGCCTTCAATAGAGATATCTCCTTGATTGATAATATCATGAATGAAGTTCTTGAGTTTCATGCATGGGGAGGTTTTATGTCCATGGACCCTATGGTAGTCATTTTTTTTTTTCTTTGTACCATGAGGGTTTAGGAACATTAGGACCAAGGGGTTTGATGGGTTGTAATTAGATCATGTTGGCTTGGACAAGCTTGTGAAGGACTATTTCGATTGGTTCACCCAAGGGGGTATATTCATGTCCAGTGTGTTGTTTAGGTTAACATTTAGGGATAACCACCTATTTTTGGGGATCTAGATTATTGTGAGATGTTGATGGTGCAGGTATTTGGATATTTTTAACATGTTTCAAGTCAGTCACACAATCGTTGACCATATTTTTGTTTTTATTCCAAAAATAAGATTTGTCACTAGGTTGGGGATTTTTGTCTTTGCTCTCTTTGTATATCTTGATTAGACCTTTGGTGATAAGGTATTTTTCAATAGATACTCCATTTTCTATGATCTCATCAAAGGAGTGAGCACATTAAATTCAAAGATGGAAGCCCAATTTAGTGTTGAGGTTCTTGACAAAGATTGTGATGAGTTGTTTTTTGGGTATGGGCCATGTGAAGTGACTAGAAAAATGTCTCCTTCTTTTCAATAATGAGGCTAAGTATTCACCATACTTTTTTTTAGTCTTGAAAAGGTCCATCATGGTGATACCATGTTCTATATTATAGGAAAAGTGAGTGAAAATTTTATTGGCTAGCTCATAAAAGGTTGTGATTGTCCTATGGGGAAGGTGAGTGAACCAATCAAGGGCTTGTTCACCCAAGCTTCTAGGGAAGAGCCTCAAGAGGTAGGTGTCAAGATAGAAGAAATCTTGGCATGCAATGTAAAATTATTTTAAGTGCTCCCTAAGATTTCCTTTTCCTTTGTACTTGTCAAATTTAGGCATTTCAATATTTTGGGGAAAGGAGATCATTGTGATAGACTTGTCAAAAGGATAGGGACATGGCTCTTGGAAATTATAGGATTTCTTGTGATGTCCTAGTTGAAGTATTTTAATGGTGTCCTTTATTTTTTGCACATCTTGGGCTAAAGTATTTGTGAAATTGAAGGGTGGTGATTGATAGCTAGAAATAGAAGGTTGTAAAGATGATATGTGTTGGTATGGAAAAAAGGATTAAATGGGATTTGAAGATTGGAGGTGTTGATGGGTAGATGAAATTGGATTTGAGGTTTGAAGATTATATGATGGGATAAATGGGATGGATGTTGAGATGTGAGGAGAAGAGATGGAATGTTGAGGTTGAGGGATATGTGATGATTGTTTTGGTGTAAGATAGGGCTTTGATATGTAAGTGGGATGTGGATTGATCAATTTCAAGATGAAATGGGGAGATTGGAAAAATATGGGAGAGATGAATGATCATGAGCATTAGAAGATGAAAGATATGTATGATTATGATGAATAGAAGGTGGGGGTGTAGAAGGAGGTTGTTGGATTATTTGAGATGTGTCAAAGTCATGGGGTAATATAGCACCTTTGTTTGCTAGCATAAGGATATATTGGTTGGGATGCTTCATGATATATCTATGCATCAAGTCCATGGATTAGATATCTTGGTAAAATTCCTCTAATGATGTGGGTGATTCTTGGTCACTTGAATCACGATCGTGGATGATGTAGGATGGAAATGGAAATAGATTCTCCATGCAAATTTGATGGACTACCTCCTCAAAGAATGTATCATGAGATGATGAGGGGAACTCTTGAGAGGAAATAATTTAATTTCTTACTTGGGACCCTATGACAAGCATCCAAGAGAGAGTGAGCTCAAGATAATTAGATAGGATGAGGATGATTAAATAGACCTTGGATTTGAGATGATCTGGAATGGTGAAATGGATGGAAAGGGAATAATGATATAATGGATGGAAAAGAGATAACGATGGAAATATGATACAGGACCAATAGTGTCTCAAGCTAAGCTAGATCCTTGATTGATAATGATGGGGTTTTTATTACACCATACTTTGATAATTGCCTAGGAAAGGCTTGTATTTTCTTACTCTAGCTTAGATAATCACTTGAGTAATGCTTCTATAAAGGATTTTTTTTCTTATCTAAGCTTGGATAATTACTTAGGCGAGGATTGGACATTCCTAGTTGGGCTTGGATAATTGCCTAATCAAGGATTTGATGGGGGTTTTGATGACAAGGTTAGGATCTAGATAGACTCTTAACAAGATTGATATTGATAGGATATGGTATGGATTGTGATTGGGTGATGAGATACGTAAAAGATGATAAAGATTTGATATGATATATTAGATTGGATAGGAAGATAAAGATATTCAATTATGAAAGCAATGGTGATGATAAGGATAGGATGATAAAGATAGGTTGATGGATGATAAGACCAAGGTCTAGGTATGATGGTTGTGATGACTAGGTTATGATAATGGATGAAAATGATGAGATGAGGGAAAGACGGTAGATTATGGATGGAAATTATGCAAATGGTCAATGTTTCAGGTGAAATGATGGTTGAGGAGGGGTCTCCTAGGTATTTTCAAAGGATGCATAGGTAAATCTTGAAAACTGAGGTCTCAAGATGGTCAAATAGCAATGAAATGACAAAGGCACAACTTTAGGTGACATAGGCACTACTCCGTGGAATAGAGGTGCAAATCTATAAAATAGAGGCACCTTTCTATGCAGTAAAGGTGTAGTTTCATAGAAAACTATATAAAGGTGCCTAAAGATGATGCATAAGCACCAAGGGATGACACATAAGTGTAGTTTGATAGTCTAAGATGGATTATGATGATATTTGGGTAGAGAAAATCAAACAAGAAGACACAATTTCTGACTTGACTTTTAAGGTGATAAGGATAAGTGGATTTACATTTTTTACACATGAAAACACACCAAGAATGATCACACAACCCTATATTTAGTCAAGTAGGTGTGTTAACTTAATATGGACCCACATTCCAAAGGATAATACCTTCAAATGAATGGGTAACTAGGGTATGTAAAGTTCATGTATCACCTTTACACCCCTTACCTTAGAAGGACAAGGTCCTACCAAGGGATAGTTACCACCTCAACAAGAGAAAGTAAATGGTGAGTAACTTCAGGCATGATATTGTACCCTACACCACACTAAGAAACAATTGAAAGGTCTTAAAGGCTTCTAAAAATAATGTTATTAGTGGATCTATGAATGGTGATCTCATCTAATAGTGCACAATATTCAAAGGGTCTCTCCTCTCATCATCAAAAAAGTCTTGATGAATTGAGGATCTTGCGGCTTGGCTCAAATGATGCTAGCTACACTTTAAGGTAAAAAAATTTCCCTCCCCCTTTATATACCCCACCAAAAAAATTGGTTGAGGTCATCCTTGAGGTGATCAAATCCCCAAGTGGGCCTCCTAATAAAAATGACTATACTAGGTGTTTTTTGGTTGCCCAAGATTGCATCAAGCGCAAGGGGAGAGTATACACACAAACTAGTAAGCCTTGGGATAACACTCAGAACATAAAAGGAATGAATAAATGTGATATTTACAATCTCCAAGATAATACTAAGTGCAAGGAGAGGGAATACATCTACACACACATCCAAACACATCAAACAATGTTCATTAACCCACTAAGCTACTTTAGATGCCTAGATTTGTGGAAATTAAAGCCTTGGACCAATGAATCTACATCAAACTATTAGTAATATCAATGATAATGATCTTTCAAAAGCATTAGATAGTTGCACCATGTGTTAGTTCCTCAATAATTAAGGCTAGATGAGGAAAATGACTCAAAAACCCTAAAAATTACAATTTGAAACAAAAGCATAGCTTTACCTGATGAAGGTGCCAATTTATGCAAAATACACACAACTTGGTGATGTATAGGCACAAATATATGAAACAAAGGTACGACTATGTGAAATAGAGACACAGTCTCATAGACAGAACCTCAAAATAACCTCCAGGAGACAAAAAAATGAGATTTTTCACCAACCCAATTAGGATATTTGCAAATAAAGTTATAGGCCACTTGAAAAACATAGATCTAGCTAAAATATTTTAGGTTATGTGCTAAAAATATTTTAAAATGAAGAAAACCCTAGATCTCCTAGAAATATTGCAAGAAACCCTAGGTTTGCAAAATCCTCAAAACCCTTATTTTTTGCAAGAAATGAATGAATCAACTCACAAAAATAGAGTGTTAGCATGATGAAATCTTGTCAAATCAAGTCTCAAATATTATCCAAACCCTAGATCTAGCTCAAATTGATCAAATGCAACCCTTAGAACAAAAGCATAGTTTTGGGTGGTGGAGAGTCCACTTCGTAGAACATAGGCACCACTTTATATAACAAAGGAACCTTTCTATGAAATAGAGGCACCACTTCATAGTTTGAGACCAAAAAATAGTTTTTGCATCATGAGAACTTACAAAAACTTCACCAAAAAAGGGGTAAAATGGATATGGGTCTCAACAGTCAAGCCAAAATGAAGAGGGTTAGAAAATATTGAAGGAAAACAAAGGAAGATAAAAGAAATTATAAAGCATAATACCTTCACCTAGAATATTTTCTTCTCTCCTTGATGAGAGGGATTTGAGTGCACCCTTATTCAATTTTATTTTCTCTTTGATTTTGATATGTGGATTACTTAATGTTGTAATAGAACCTTGATATGACTTGATATGATAATGATAATCTTGATAGGTGAAATGATCAAAATATCATAATATAGGTATGATAGTTTGATACGTGATGAAAAATTATGTAGGATGAGAGCTTCTAGATATAGAGTGTTAAAGATGGAAAATCAATGGCTAGAAATTATTGATAATGGATGACTAAGATTGAAAGAGGATTAGGGTTTGGATCAAGGATGCAATCATATGACAAGTGTCACATAATGTATAGGATATAGGTATAGTATTGAGATAAGGAAAAAAAAACTTATGGCAATGACTAAGATTAAGAGGTTAAATGAGATGAGTAGATAAGATAAAAAAATACTTTGAATTTTGGATAAGTGACCAGGTTCAATGAATCTAGACAAGAAGTTAGTTAGACATGTGAAGGGGAAATTTGTCACATGAGATAAATGTAGATTATGATCCATGTGAAAATATGAAGGGATGGGATTAGATGGACAAGGATAGAGGATAAAGGGGAATTAATTAAATAAATAAAGTATTTATTTAATTAATGGGATCATGATGGGGGGATAATGATTAAATAAATGGAAAATATTTAATTAAAGGATTAGGATTTAAGGATGTGAATAATTGAATAAATAATAGAAATTTATTTAATTAATGGCTTAGGATAGGATAAAATTAGGTGTGGTTGGGTAAGGTCAAATTTTAGGTGTCTAGAAGAACCAAATCAACCACTTTGAAAAAAAGAAGAATAATACATTGATTAAATATTGATGAGAGACAATTTTATAAGCTTCAATGTGTTTAAGATCGTTGATACAATGCTCATTAAGAAACTCAAGCTAGTGAAGGCATTGTTCACAATAGGTATTGCCATCAATAAGTCCTTGGAGGGAAACTCACAAGGGGTTTCTAACTCCAAAGGCATGATAGCACCGACACCATACATGAGATTATAGGGGGTAGTACCAGTAGCCATACACATACACATTTGATAGGTCCATAATGCATATGATAATTGTGTATGTCAATCCTTACCATGTTTCTCAATAGTTTTGTGGAGAATTTTTTCAATAGTTTTGTTAAAAGCCTCAGCTTGACCATTCAACTAAGAATAATAAGGACTAGAAAAGTGATGTTGAATACACAATTTCTCCTAGAATTGCTTCAATTATTTTCTCTTAAATCATGGAGCATTATTTGAAACAAAAGTGGAAGGTAATCAACAATAATTAATTATGTTTTCTATAAGAAATGTAAAAATTACTTCAGTGGTAGTGAAACGAAGTGGAACAACTTCAATCTACTTTGTGAAACAATCAATAGCTATGATAATGAAAGTATATCCTTTAGAATAAGGTGGAGAGATTTTATGTGAAGTTCCTTCCTGGGAAGGTGTAAAGTTTCGCAATTTTTACTAGTTTGATAGCCTTTGTTTTATCAAACTATGGTAAGTGTTGTGCATGAAGACCATCTCATATAATGGAATTAGACAACAAAAGAAGAACAGTGACTGAACACCTTCAAATTTCAGTAATATATTCACTCATTACACTATCACAGGGAATGTAACAGCACTATAATGACAGGTCCTTCATTCAAGACTCACTAGACTTAACATTGTCATTACACAGCACATTGAAATAACCAAATTTAAAGACACTGTCTAAGCACAGTTAAATCTGATTTATATGTACACCGCCTCTAATCAGTAGATTATGTGCTCATTTCTTTAGCATATTACAATAGCAGAGTGCTCAAATTTAACAACAGCAATTGCAATGTTATTTGAACGTTTATGAAGCAAATCTGACTTCTCCTGAAACTGATTTTTCAATATAAGTATGCACAAAAGTTTATATCAGATAATTGCATTCTCAGAAACATGTGTTTGGCTCAGACGATAACACAGAGGGTCTGATATACATTAATAATTGCCCAGAAATTTATATCAGCACATTACAATCTCAGAAAATTGCTTTAGAACTCAATGGCAATGGGATTACAACAGTTATCTCAACTTCAACATGCCAAAACCTACAGAACAAAACAACAGGAAATACTCAGACCTGAGTATTCTATCGATTTCAACCTGGAAATGAAGAAGATGTCTTCAGGGGAGTTCAGTCTGTGAGAACAGCAAGAACAGGCTCCTTTGGCACTCATAACTTCTGTGTAGAGGTGCGTCCAGCCTATGGAGTTGCTTTCCCTTCTTTCTCAGCCTCCAGTAAGTGACAACGTTCCAACACAAGCCCTTTCCAGGGTCGGCTCTTCTCAGCAAACACGTCCATCTTCAATCTACCATTCTCTTGCTAAAATACGACCTGGGAATGTGTCTAATGCCTGTCAAATGGTGTGCCATAGACTTCTTCAACAAAACACGTCCTCAATAATGCATATGTAACTCCCAACTCATTCCCGTGAATATATATTGGGCTGTGAATTGTAACTCGACCCTGAGGAATGAATACGTACTATACTCTTCACCATATCACTGCAAATGATTCACCAACGAATTGATCTTCACCGTCTTTTTCCAACTAGGGCTGGTGTTCCACAGCCGAAATGGAAGATGGAGGGTTTTTCTTCAAACCAGAAGAACTTCAGTCTGCCGTGAGAAAAATATTTTTCCAAAAAGTGTCGATTGATTTCTTCCCTCTTCCTTTTGTATTTTTCTCATTCCAAAATAAAATGACTTTTCTATATAGTTCACATTTTGAAATAATTCCTTTATTCATTTTCATAACACCAAATAAGTGACTTTATAATATTTCACTTGATTTAATTAAATTAATCGATTAAAGTCATCCTTTAGCACTTAAATTAATTTTTGGGACAACTTAATCAATTAAATTAATTTAAGTCACTTAACCATAATTT
>VDFB02091828.1:0-35191 GCA_007258455.2 Sequoia sempervirens | reverse complement strand
GAGCCCAATAGTAATGCCCATTTGGGCTATGAATTCATAACCTTTGATAACCATGTATGGGGCCAATATCAAGGATCTGCTTTTTAACCAAACTTGATCAAACAAGAACTTTTTGAGTCCTAGTTTGCTCATAAATAGACATAGGAGTCTAGCTTGGTCACTTATAGAGATACAACCATGTGTAGATTGGAAATGATGTAGATCACCTCAAAATGGATTTAGTATCTATTCTTGAGTGGCATGAATAACCCATAAGAAATATTTCAATGACCAAGTATCTATGCAAACAAAAAGAATTAAACATTGCATAGAATCAACAAAAGTTGGGGACACTCAACATTGATAGTATGAACAACAAAACCCACCTCATGGTGGTGAAATATGACACAGAGAAGGATCAACCCTAGAGGTACTCATAACTACCCTAGTACAATAAATTAGAATGCTTGAGGTTGGGGGAACCAAGTGATAGCTCCAAAATTTGATCTAAATGAATGATCAATTGATGTTTCTTAGGTGCTAGCCTCATATCAATCCTTTCATCGTTGGCATAAATAAACCAAGTTGAAGAGTAAATCAAATACCACCTATTCTAAATTCATCTTATACAAGGTGAGAAATGAGATTTTCATGGGCCTTTATTACCTTCATTATATGTGCAACATAGTGAGCCTACACTAGAACTAGGTGAGATTCCTACAACTCAAAATATTAATCAAATGATCCAGTGGACTTTTAATCCCTTTGCACACCACTTCAAAAGTATTTGGCCTTCCCTAGATATTTACAACCAAATATTCCTTTCCAAGTGAAATCTACCTAGCAAGCTCCACCCATAGGGCTTATTTCTGGATGGATCACTCCTTTCATAAGTGATTCCTTTTCTAGGAAATTCCTCAAGTATCTAAAGGATCCTTTAGACCATACCATTCATAATGTGATTATATTGTGACCAATATCTAAACTTGATTAGTTTAAAGCCTTAGGAGATCCCAAGTCCCATATTAAATCTTACATCATGATTGTTTGAGAACTTCTTATAGGTGGGATGGATTCATTGGAAGAATCTTTCCAAAAAAATGGAATGGATATTCGGGCGGGTGCATGAAGTTGGGTTACAATTTTGTGGCCAATTTCAATAAAAACATTGAAAACTCATAACACAAGTGTGTTATAACGTGCTTGCGTTATGACAATTTAAAAGAAAAAAAAAGTGAAAGTGATTCATTTGATGTCGACTATTCTTCTGCTCTGCCCACAGCCAAAAACCCTCATTTTCGCGCTCGCGTTCTAGGAGGGATTGAGCAAAAATCTTCAACAATGGTTGCTATTTCTTTGCAAGGATGGCGCCATGATGACGAAGAGGTGGGAGAGCTAAGTATTGTTTGCTATTTGTTTTGAATTTCTTAGTTTTAGGTTGATTTTGTTAGTTTAAGGTTATATTTGATATATAATTTTTTGAATTTGTAGGAGATGCAAATGAACCCACAAACCCACAAAATCCTCAACAAGAAGAGCAACCAAATCCTGAACAAGAAAATCAACCTCAACAACAACCTCCTCCACCAATCCCTCAACACCCTCTTGGCACTCAACAAAATTTAATGAGTGAGATTGAGAGCAACAAATAAAAAATTAAGGATTTTATTAATAGGTTGAGTGATACAAATGGTTCAACCACAGAAAGAATGACCCTCGCAAATTCATTGAAAGATATGTTAAAAAATGTGGAGTCAATTAGCAAACAAATAATTGGATAGCAAGATAGGAGGCAGGTGGCTAGGGCATATTATGCAGATAAACTATCATATAAACAAGTAAAGGATTTGAAAATTACAAAAGGTGATTTATGTTCATTATTCACTGACCCACACACAAATCAAAATATTAGCCTCAATGTGAAGAGGTTTCCTATTCATTGGTGTCACCACCAAGAGATTAGGAACCGTTTTTATGATAGGTGGTACATGGTCTTTGATGACCGACTGTGCAACAATTGTGAAGTCCCCCAGTATTCTCTTAGGAAACTATACAGTGAGTTCATATTGAACAAAATCCCAAATTATTTTGATATGAGGGACTTCTAGGGGAGAGGTGGGGGGTTGAATCAAGATAGACCCGATGCATAGCCGAATCCTACACAGCAAGGGAGACAAGCTCTTGCTAGGTTGCCTCATGAGCACGTTGTTAGGCCTTCCATCGTGAAGGAGAGTTATGACGTAGAGACATTGCAGGCGATCAACGCTTTGACCTAGAGTGTCATCCATCATACTAGCCCTATTCTACATCGCCATGCAGGGGAGTCTTCAAGTGGTGGCCTTCGAACCCATGTGTGTCAATCTTGCAGGGCGACTTGTTCATATGACCCCACCGACACTCAGGAGGTTGTTGCAAAAGATTTGATGTAGCTATGAAGATGGAGAGGGTGGTTGACATTTTGCATGATGCGTATGGAATTGATACTTGGGTAAAAGTTAGCACGTTCATTGAATTTAATTTATTAAATTTCAATTTTGAAATGCAAGATTAACTAATTTAGTTTTATGATTTTAATAAAATTGCAAGGTCATAGTGTTGAGACTAGATACACCAACCCTCCACCTACTTATTTCTGCAGTGCACCTATCGGCGGGGTATGTAACTAGTAAACAATTATAAATTTATTACATTTTAATAGCATTGTTTTACGAATGATATTTTAATATGTGATTTTGGATGTTGAACAGGGTAATATTGGAGGTTTTGAGGGAACAACTCCCAGTGCCAGTGGATTTACTCAAACCTTCATGCAAGTAATAGAATAAAGAGTTTAACTAATGAATTGTACTTAATAGATTTGTGTAGTTTATATTCATATCATTGGTTACGTTGCATTGCACATCATTCAAACTCAAAGCATTACTTCACATTCCATAACTAATAACTAGATGTTGATAGATGACAAAATTTCAACTTCAATATATAGTTGTTTAGAAAGTCAACATAAGCAACATGATGCAATTTCTTCACATGGAGGCATGTGCTTGCAAAGGTGCACTTGCACGAAAAACTATGGATGCTTGGAAAAAATCAATGAAACCATAATAGTAAGCAATAGCATAGACAAGGCAGTTAGTAGTTTCAAAAAATGTCTCGAAGAAATGCAGTCTCATGGCATGATGGAATTCCATTCCATCACCATGAGACCACATTTCTTCGAGGCATTTCTTCAAAATGCTCACCACCTTTTCTATGGTACCACATTTTTCATACATGTGCACCAAAGCATTTTATTAAACTACTCGTGTTTCCTTGTTGCTATGGTTGAAAGCCTAAAATAGGTGCTTTCCAACAAACTATGGATGCTCAGAAAAATATCTATCAAAGCATAATAGTAAGCAATAATTTACCATAGAGAAGGCAATGAACTTTTCAAAAAAATGCTTGAAAGAAATGTGTTCTTATGGTGATGGAATGCCATGACGTGCATTTGTTTGTAATGGCATTCCATCACCATGAGACCCCATTTCTTTTGAGGCATTTTTTCAAACAATTCAAGTTGCCTTCTCTATGCCACCACATTTTTCGTACATGTCTATGAAAGCATTTAATCAAACGATTCAACAGATTATTGCTATGGGTAAAATTCTAAAAACACATCCTTTCGAACAAGTTATGGATAGGGAAAATAGTAAGCATGATAATAAAAAATATATAGTTTAATAAGTACTCAAAACTTTGTTCATTAGATCTCATACACTATAAGTCATGACGTGGATCGCTATTGTAACTTTTTTGTAATTAAATAATGTTTTGTTTTATTTTCAGATGTTGGTTATAAAAACACCTTCAAATGTTACGAGGGCAATGGATATCGGTGTTTCATTCGCTGTACAATCCTCGATGGCTCTGACAGGGGAGGTATGAGGCAAATTACTAAATTTCAATTTACATTCATTGTTACAGATGATAGTTTGAGTGAAAAATCAAACCAAATTATTGATTCATAGTCTAATTTCTATTTGGATGGTTTATACAGGGCTTGAGCACACCTCAACATCGACCTGTGAATATTTCCCTCATGGAGAGTGATCGTGAGATGGCCGTAAGTGATTTTTTTTTAAATATATCATTTTTATAATGTAGTTTCTATATATTAATGTCTTTACTTCTTAAATTGTAACAGTTAAAACTTCACCGAGAGCTTAACGCTAGTAGGAGGAGTAGTAGGAGCACTCCTTGAGTGCAATAGAAATGAGTGATAGACCTATCACCATCCGATTGACCAACAAAGGGCAAGAGTTTATTTCGAGAGCCTGGAGAGCAATGAATTTTGATTCCAGAGCCCTTTGTTGTATGCCTACATGGCATTTTTGTACATATTTTGTATTGGATATATTTGACATTGTATGCCTATATGGCATTCTCGTAAGCCTATATGGCTATTTTGTACCTATATTTTATACTTATATCGACATATATTGATGTATGTGTACATGGATATTTGGTTAATACAAATATTTTTTATCGATGGTCCATATTTGCATGTTATAAATTCATGTTTCAATAGATATGAGTTACATGTATTCAAGTGTATACTTTACAACGTATGTGTATTCATTGTGACTTACGTGTGTTACAATGTATACTTTGCGACTTACGCGTTTTCATGTGTATACCTTGTATTCGTGCATATACTTTGTATTAAGTTGTGTATACCATGTATTCGTGTATATACTTCAAGGCATATGTGTTTGTGACTACTTGTGCTTCCCTTATTCACATGTACATGCTTGAATTATTCATGTGTATACTTATTAATTGGTCAGCCATAACATTGATTATTGTTGTTCTTCATGGTTTGTCTTGAATAAATTAATTGATTGATGGTAAACAACTTTATCTAAAAGCAAAAAACATGTTTTCAATTGGTATTCTATGAAATGATTGATAAAAAGATTCCAATATATTTAATCCTTTGATTGGAACAACTCAATTAAGCAAAGGATATGTATAATACTTTTCCTTTTAGATTAGCAATGCATGGAAGTTTCAAAAAGTATCCTTGATATCACAAAAAGATATGTGTTTATACACTTCAATTGTGCACTCACCCTTTGGTTCTTTGAAAGAAATATCTACCTATGCCATTGTTACACTGTACAGGTAAACCAAATTTTGTATTGTGGAGCTATATTAAGTTACCACTCTCAAGACCAATGTAATAATGATACAAAATAATGTTTGAGACTGCAAGAAGACATCAAAATGGCTAGTGTAGTAAACAAATTCTTATGATTTATGAAGAACGCTGATAACTCTACCTAGTTGGCTTCTTTTTTCAAAATCATACAAATTGAACCCTAGCATAAATAAACACTGTATATCAAGCTACCGCAATTCAAGTTTCAACAATGAATATTTATGATGCATGTTTTAAATGACAATCAAGTTTATGGTGGTTTTGTTGTTTATATGATGTTATGTGATATTCTAATCCTAATGCATGCTTCTAGGCTGAATGTATATTTATATATATATTTTTACATGATTTTTGTACCAACGAACCCAAAACGAACTGAACCCCCCTCCAAAAAAATTTGGCCTAACTGGCGAACCGAACCCCCGAACCCAAACCCGAAACCGAACCTCAAAACCTATTCCAACACTCTTCATTTTTCTTGCACAAACTTAATTGACCGCCAAATTATGTCGCCTCTTCACTTTACCCACTTTTACTCCCTCAAACATCTCTTTTTCATTCAAAACCCCTATTTTCTCAAGTAGGGCATCATGCATAACATACTTTTGACCTCCCCTGTCCTTGCAGAACTTTTGAACATATCAAACTCCACAACCTCACCCTATTTCCAACCTATTCTAACTTATTTTCAAGCAATTTTTTCTTTTCACCTCTTTTAGGCTTGCTTTTAAGGGGCCTCAATTTTGAATTTTGAACAGGGGTAGCATTAGTAATCTCTTCCAATGTCTTTACCAATGATATTTTCTTATTCATACTCCCTATCCTACTTATATCAGGCCCATATCACTGAGACACAACCTGAACAATAGACGAAATGGCCTATTTCAACATATTACACTCAAACCCTTAAGGGATCGATCCGGTTGAATGTAGCTCAGAGCGATTCCATGTGTTTGGGTGTAAAAGAGGACCATGCCTAGCGCAAACATACCTATTAGGATGCATTGGAACAATTCATTTGGTCACACAAGTTGCAGAATAAAAGTTGCACCACTTTGCAACTTTCCATGGCTTCCATTTGACACTTTTTCCATCAACTGAAAACTAGACACCACAGGAAAAAAACTCTGAGATAAAAAAAATGAGAGAGGTTATTGTATAGGGGCCCAACAGAATCCCATAGGATCAAACAAGAAGTTTTTAAGCATCATAGTATTTGAGTAATAGCATGCTGAAGTTTGTAGCCATTTTGCACTTTGGACCCTTAAGGGATTGATTCGATTGAACATAGCTCATAGAAATTCCATGTGTTTGGGTGCAAAAGAGGAGCATGAATAGTGTAAAAATACCTCTTCAGATGCATTATAACAATTTTTTTGGTCACATGAGTTGCAGAACAAAAGTTGCACCACTTTGCAACTTTCCACTGCTTTCATTTGACACTTTTTCCATCAACTGAAAACTGGACATGACAGGAAAAAAAATCCGAGATAACAAAAAATGAGAGAGGTTATTGTAGAGGGGCCAAACACGATCCCATAGGATCAGATGAGAAGTTTCTAAGCATCATGGTATCTGAGTAACAACAGGCTGAAGTTTGCAGCCATTTTGCACTTTGGACCCTTAAGGGATCGATGCAGTTGAACGTAGCTCAGAGCGATTCCATGTGTTTGTGTACAAAAGAGGACCACACTTAGCTTAAACATACATATTTGGATGCGTTGAAATAGTTCGTTTGGTCACACAAGTTGCAGAACGAAAGTTGCACCACTTTGCAACTTTCTACTGCTTCCATTTGACACTTTTTCCATCAATTAAAAACTGGAAACCATAGGAAAACCACTCCGAGATAACAAAAAATGAGAGAGGTTATTGTAGAGGGGCCCAAAATGATCCCATATGATTAGATAATAAATTTCTAAGCATCACGATATTTGAGTAATAGCATGTTGAATTTTGCAGCCATTTTGCACTTTGGACTCTTAAGGGATTGATCCGATTGAACGTAGCTTGGAGTGATTCCGCGTGTTTGGGTGCGAAAGAGGACCATGCCTAGCGTAAAAATACTTATTTTAACACATTGGAACAATTTGTTTGGTCACACGAGTTGCAGAACGAAAGTTGTACCACTTTGCAACTTTCCATTACTTCTATTTGACACGTTCCATCCACTGAAAACTAGACACTGTTGATGCCAAAAATTGATGAGGTAACAGTGCCTTATGGGAAACTCAGTTCAAGGGGGACCCCTTTGCGCCAAACTGAGTAACCTCCGAGTTTTTAAAGAAGCCGACTTCTTCTATAATGGTTTTTGTAAAGGGAAAAAGAAACAGATATAATGAAGCAAAATCTAATCTAAGGCGATGCGCCAAAGTTTGCTGATGGGCACGATAAATCATAGACTTAGGGGCCTGAATGGTGTTATTACGTTCCAAAACGTCGGAAACTTAAAGCTATAGCATAAACAGTTCATTTATTGACATAAAATGATATCGCATACATCTTTATTACTAAGAAGAGTCATTTAGACATGATTTAGATAAGCAAGCTTTGTATTCAATACATAGAAGTCTTGTCAAATGAAATGCTTGAGACAATAAAAGGCACAGTTCACAGTTTGATTAAAATATGAAAAGCAAAAAGGCCGAACAGTGGGCACAGTCTGAAAGTTTCTTGCAAATAAACATGTAAAAGAGGCCTGGTCTCTCTTGCTAAAAACTAGTATCCTTTTTCTTTTACTCTTGGATCTCTTGAATTTTTTCTTCTCCCTTCCTCTCGTTGACAGAGAGAGTATATATAGCTGGGGGAAAAAACTCCCATCGCTTTGGAAAGATGAAACAGAAAAGATCCCACAATCTACAGCAATGATGCCAGAATCAAAAGATTTCCAATGCCATTACAATAGCAATGAGCTAGAACACATCATCTGGTCATCCAGTTGCAGGCCCGCCCTTTGTAATGATGGCAGTGGTCATAGCCATACCCGAGGCGACAAGCGTTATCAACCGTTTTGAAGAAACATGAAGAGCGGAATCTAATAACATAATTTCGCCATCCAACCTATCGCCCGCCTCAAGGATCAGTTATAAGGTACGTGGCATCCTGTCGCTGCCCGAATGAAAACTTCCCTTACCGCTGCCGAGAGATTGCGAAGTAGCAACACGTGTCCCATGGGCTGAGGTCTTCGTTGCAGTGGAGATAAAGCCGCATTAACCGGGTGCGAAAGACGCGTGGCAGCGTTTCGCAGCCCGCGGTTGCTCACCCCTCTGCCGAGTTGAAAAGGTGCGAATGGTTGCCACTTAGCAAAAGGTGGGGCCGACCAACAATAAAAGAAGGCCTGCAGAAGCACTTCGTAGCTTGCAGCTGCTTATTTCATTCCCGCATGAAAAACTTGCGATACGCCGCCACGTAGCAAGATGTGGGTCCCCCTGACAATCTTTAGAAGTGATGGCCTCAGCGGAAGGCTTTCGCAACTCGAAGGGACTTCAAGGAAAAAAGGAAATAAAAACCTCCGTAAGTGAGACACGTGGACGCCCAGCGCAGCCTCTTCAGAGTCGAAAGGGAAGCTGTCACCCGAAGTTGCGAAGAGAGAATGCGAATAGTGGGAGATCAAAAATCGATGGAAAGCCAATCAGACTCGGTGACGCACATGCCGACACACACACATTCACAAAAAGAAACCCAAAGGGAGCTGTTCGAAAATTTATTTTAACAGTTTTTGGCGACTAGCAGGGGCGTTTCGGACAAGGAACGTAGAACCCAAAAACTCTCTGGTCATGCAGACCAAAGCCTTCATCCATAGGGCGAATGGAGTCACAGTTTGGAAAGTGCAGCCTGCAAAAGCGACCATTCACTTTCGGACGGCTTTGCCATGTTGCGCAGATTTTCTTGTGCCCCGCGGAGATCAATAGCTTCCTTGTGAGGCAGCACCTTAGGTAGGCCGACCCCTGCTTGGATATGGAAAAGCAGCTGAGAGAGTGGATGGATGATCATCTCAATGTCGGCTGCTGTTGGGGAACTGTCGAACTCCTTGAATGCCTCCGGATCGTTCTCTTTCTGCTCAATAATCTCCGCAATCTGTGTAGTTGTGGCAATGGAGCCATCCTCGAGGAATGGGGATGGCAGCCCCAACTTGCCTAACTCAGAGAAACTTCCCCGAATGCCATCCAATGCCTTACCTAGAAAAGCCGCTGCTGCCTTTGTGCGCTGGAAGGTAGAGTGACAATGAATGAATTTATTTGCTGTTTGAGTAGCAATGTCCCGATCTTCAATACCTGCCCCGGCAAGGATCTCATCTGAGACTGAGTATAGCTTATTAAGAAAGTCCCTTGCCTCAGGAACCTTTTCTAGGATGAAACGTGGGAACTGTTCTATTGTGTCGTTGGCCTCCTGATTTAGGCTTAATGCCTTGGTGATAAATCAGAGGGTAGGCTGAAGTGTTAGGCAGAAAGCCTTGACTTTCTCCCAGTGAGAAATGTACAATTGCCTGACCAGCAGAATGACATCAGGTTGGGGAGGGGTAGGTAACGGAGAGGCTTTAAGCGAAGAAATCTCCACGTCCCTTGAAATGAGGTTTTCGGCTAATTCTGCCTTCTTCTTTTTCTCGGACGCTAACTGCTCCGCATAGTTGCTCATTTCTTTATTCCAATTTTGTTCAGCTCGGGAGTGGTTAGCCGATTGCTCTTCCAGAGAAGCCTTTGTTTCTCGGAGCTCTTCTTCTAGCTTAGCTTTCAGGCTTTTGAATTCTGCCTCTTTTTCCTGTACCTTCTGCCGATGCTGCTCTTGTAGGCGCTCCAACTCCTCACCCTTCTCTGCCATCCTCTGACTGTACTCAAGGCGGAAGCGTTCAAGCTCCTCCTCTATCGACCGTAGGCTCTGTTGCGCTGCTTGGTTTTGATTCTGCAATTCTTTTACTAAGCCTTGGTCAGCAACCTGGGTCTTCGCAATTTCGCCCTGAAGTCTGTTCCTCTCATTTTCTGCTGTTAGCGCCCTCTCAGTCATTCGGGTGATATCTGCTTCCAATGATTTCTCCTTTGTCTCCAGAAAGATCACCGTTTCCTTGGCTGCCTTGAGTTGCTCATCCTTCTTTTTTAACTGGCGGCCGGTTTTGAGGAAGTCGGAAGTGACCACCCGTTGTGTCTCCTCCATGATTTCGACCTTATCTTGTGGCCGGGCTATCTTCATGTCAAGTCCGACAGCATAGATCTCATAATCTTCGGGTTGCATTTCTCCTTGAGGCTTGCTTACCCTTGGATACATGGTTGCGAATTTCAACTCTTGTCAGGCCTCATCATACGAAGCCTATACTCTTGGCTCGGCGGGAGCATTGTCATCCTTTGCCTTGCGTCGCCTCATTCTATTTGCACGCGCTTCCTTTCCACAATCTATCTGCGCTATGAATTTGGCTGGTGATGAAACTAGCCCACCTGCGAAAGGAACACCAGAAGGCAGGGCATAGCGATAGGTAACTTTCATAGGCGCACACATTTGCTTCTTCTGGAGAGTGACAGTTTGCAGAGAAAAGTGTGGCACGTTCCATAACTTGACCTAAGAATTGTCAGTAGGGCTAGGCATTTGTAACGGCTGAATCGGGGATTCAGTCGTAAGGCTAATTGGCTGAAAAAGGGGTTTGCTGACTGGGTGTCAGCCTGTTGCAACGGACGGGGATCAATAAGCATAGCGGAAAAAGAATGGGGGCCGATAGGGGGAACATCTTCCGAAAGCGAGGTGAGGAAAGACTGAGCGACAATAGTAGGCGTGAGCATACTTAGAGGAGGAATTATAAACGGTGAGGCCTGTGAATACTGGGCAAATCCAACCGAATAAGCTGGACCAGAAGTGGAAGGTGGAGGGCTCGGACCTATGGCAGGAGTTACTAACGAAGCAGGGGCAGGTACAAAGGAATGAGATGCGAGAGAAGAAGGAGCAAAATGTACCTGCTGACCGGTCGGTAGTGGCTCCGGAATCGTTCGTGATTCGCCTACAAAATCCGGCATTTGGCCAACAGCGGGCACCTCTCCTTCGACAGTTTCATGTGGAACTCCTCCGATAACACTTTCTGTGCGCTGCCTTTTCGTAGGTGGACACTCACTAGCTTCAGTCGTCGGATCCCTCTGTTGAGGCATTAGCCTGACCTGTTTAGCGGCCCATGTGTGTGTAAGCGAGCCTCTTGATATATTAAAGCGTACATTAGTGCCCACATAGGTGGCATGCTCAGAGACATTGCCTTCTTGCACTAAAGAGGATGATACTGCTGTTTCTTCTTCCTGCTCCTCGGATCCCTCTGCTTCTTCGCTCTTGTCAGCACTAGAGATCGGGCTGGGATAGCCTTCATCCCACCATCTATCAAATTCTTGGTCGTCCTTTATCTGATTATAAGGAGCCTTCAACTGTGCTATTTCTTGGCGATATTTCCAGAAAGCTCTTATTTTTTCATCACTCCATTCCTCGCCCACTTTCAACTTGTTATACATGCCGTGCTCTATCGGAAGGTTGTTCCGGGCCACGACCACAGGAAAGTAGAACTTGTGCCATGGACCTCTGGTATCCGGTGTAGGGATTTGTGCTAATTCAACAAAATCCTCATCTTTATCAGTCCGCTTATTACGCCGCTTCTCCCAGTATGGTTGGGGAACATGTGTAACCTTCATGTGTGGCTCTGGCAGGTCGTTGAAAGGGTTGTAATCCCACTTATCATTTACCAGTACCAACCCTAGATGTGCCAGCTTCTCCTCGAGTAGCTTGTGTGACTATTTTTTAACAAGCGTTACTGACTTGAAACTCTTCGGGCAGGTGAAGAATCCCTTCTTCTTGACACTTTCGCAGCTACAGAACATGAAATCAATGATACACACCTATCAGAACACCTCCAACATGAGCACTCTATCGGTGACGCAAGCCGGGAGTAGGAAATGATTACCAATAAAGCCTCGCATTTGAAGGATTGTGAAATCCTTGCCCAAGAACTAGTTACAAGCGGGGGTGTAGCTTTGCAAAAATCCAGTCTGCTCCGTGTTGAGCCGGACGATATCACCTTCTCTGATCAAATCATTTAGGACCGGGGCTATGAAATAGTCCGCGAACGCATAATAGTCATATGTTGCGGAAATGAAAGGTGTCCATGTAGACACCGGATTTCTTTTATTCTGCTCATAAAAAATTGATAGCGGAATAAATCGGGTGAAGAAATCGAGATTTTGGTGCAGGAACATGTGGATCAGGTAGGAAAGAAATCTAAATTTCTTTTCCGCCTGGTAATTCTCCATCTGATGTATCATTTCTTCAACCATGAACTCAGCGAAATCATACCAGAAGAGTTCATGCTGTTTGCGAAACTGTATCGCAGGGCCCAGCTAAAAAGCTCGATCTTCTCATCGGAGTCTTGGCCGCAAACAAATGCCAACATGGACATGGGGTCCCGGATATCATCGCGGAATGAATCACGCGATAATGGGATACTCGGTGCCTTAGCGGACACGATACCTTTCTTATTAGTCTCCTCTAACAAGAAATCGGAGCCGGTTTTCATTCTCTTCCATATTTTCTCCCCCTTGCTTGGGCGGAAATGCTCGATAGTTTCCTTCCTTCTGCTGGGATCAGGGATACATAACATATTCCAGATAGCTTCTGGGCTGATTTGAACCCTTAAATTGCGACCTTCAATGCAGTGGGTATCTGGATTATAGCGCTGAAAAGTCGCGTCGACCACCTCCGGGCAATAGTGCACCAATGGGACCATATATTGTGGGAAACCGCTAAACCAGACTCTACCTGCCGCGGATTGGTCTGCCTTTGCTGCTGATAACCTTGCACAAACCGCCTCTCTAAGAGATTTAGGGTTCTTTGCAAGCTTTGGGTCGTAGATATTATCCCATTTTTCTCTAACCCTTTTTTGGTTACTCCATTCCTTGGGTCTATCCAGCTCTTCCGTGTGGGCTCTTTTCATCTTCGCGGGTATACCAGGTGTGGCGTATGCTACATCCTCATACACGTATACCTCGGCCGAGAAACAAATAGCCGTATACAGTTTCTGGCTAATCTCCTCCTGCATCGGCTGAGCTGAGAATTCCAACATTTTTCTTTCTCTACAGAATTTGTAAGCTCCTGGCCTGCGAATACGCTTGCACTGGATAGATAGACAGGAAACACTTTGCACTTCTCTGCATTTATAAAAGCCTTTGAAATATTTAAGCCCCTTCATGGAATAATAGCAACCTTTCCCAAGGTGGTAGGTGAAAGCAAGCCTTTTGCATTTAATTCGGCATGTACCGTTAATCCTACAACTCGTACAAGATGAACTGATTGCTATTTCGAGGCGGCCGACTTTCATCATTGTTTTTTAAGAGATCGTGTGATACGCTCTAATTTTCTTGGAAATTGAGCTTGCAACTGGCCTTCCAACCTTGCGTTAACATGCGCTGGCAATTAATATTCCGGCCGAAATGATTACGCCAAGCAAACGATCACTGCCTGAAAAAGATACGAGTATCGCCTTGGGCTCTGGGATGCGCTTGAGATATGACACAATAGCCTACGACCATACGTCCTTTCACCAACAAGTGCCACCTTTTTAAAGCTAATTAATCAACTTCATTCAATTAAACACGCCTTGAGCCATGCTATCATGCATGTACCAGTCCAAAATGTGAACAAACACAGACTCGGCCTTCGAGATGGCAGCCAACATACATCACGTTCCTTAGAGGCAGATTGGCATATGTCTTGTCAATTTCTCTATAAATAGGCCAGTGGATAGCAAGCAAACATACGTAGCGTTTGAGAGGTGATAGGTCAGTAGCAGATTGCTAAGCAAGTCTTTTCATAGGTTAGGTGGTGAGCAAATTCGGCATTGTCTTAGGAGACTTAGGGACAGTGTCAGGAGGATGGATACCCCAATTCGCCTAACCTCGTTCAAATCACAGACGGCGTTTGTAGGTGAGATCTCCACTAGAAGGTTGAAAAGGATGACGAAGAACAAGCACTCGCTGGTTCTGGTAGCCATTAAGTGGGTCCTAGGCAAGGATTGCGTAGAATATGAGGATAAGTATAGGGTGAACACCGACGTATGCTCGCACTTTGTAGCGTCCATGCTGGACATTTGCGTTCCCCGGCCACTTATCTTGAAGCTGGTCAAAGAAATCTTCTCGAAGAAGTATTTGAATGGGCTCGGCGAGGTTGTCACACATGTTGCGTATGGGATAGGCCTGCCAACAGCCAGCGACTTGCGTCGCTTTATTGAAGAAGAAGCTGTCGTTGTTTGGCTGCCATTTCTCAGCGGATTCCGCCTGCAGACTCGTGGCCAGCACCAGCAAAGGGTTACTCAAGCCCTGCACTTCCTGTTCCGGAGCTACAACGTGATACCCTTCAACGACGTAGAATGGTATACTGACTTCAGGGACCTGGTGTATCCACCACCGATGACGGCCGTGTTGAATGATGCTGCCAGTGCCACCGAGGAGCCCGTGGACGAGGAAGAAGCAGACGCTGCAGTGGATGCGTCGGTTGCTGCCAGCCATTCCTTTGACTAGATAACTCCCTTGCCTTCCTGCCTGATGATGTAACTCACCTGCTCCAGACAAGCCTGATAAAAGGCCATTGTATATATAATATACTCTGATACTTGTATATTTTGAAAATCGACATCTCAGCCATTTTGTAGCCCAGGAACATATATATATATAAATATATACTTCTCTTTTTAAGGAAAGTCTATGCTCCTTTTTGCTTGTGTTTAAAATTTTCTGGGTTTGCAAATTTTGTATGCCTTTTCTCCATTTATGAGTATATTTTATGTAAAGCAACTCTGGTGTTTTACCCGCCAACGATAATGAGAAAATGCATAGAAAGACCACTGATTTAGCAAAAGAACAGGCCAAAAACATGAAAAGAAATAAAAGCGTTATTTACAACTGTACAGGGTAGACCCTTTTTGCCTAATGGAATAACTTAAGATGAATCCCATTGACGAGGATTCCTAACGGCTCTTGTTCCATTTTTTCCAGCTCAAAAGCGTTGTGTTGCCTGCACCGAATGATTTTGAAGGGTCCCTCCTATAGGCTGTCAAACTTACCATGTTGACCTGGCTTTGCAGTCCTGCTGTCATATTTTAGCACTAAGTCTCCACTATTTAGACCTTGGTCGGAAGCCTTGTCAAACCATCGTTTGACCACCTGTTGATGGCTTGTCATTGCTATTAGGGAATTCTCCCTTTTTTCTTGTACTTCCAGTAGTTCGGCGAGTCGAACCTCCATGGCATCATTTTGTTCTACCTCAAGCGACTTTAATAACTGTATTGCCGGGATCTCCATGGAAATTGGTAACAGCGCCTCCTTCCCATATACCAGCTCGTAGGGCGAAGTCTTGAGGACTTGCTTAGGAGTTATGCAGTTGGCCTAGAGCGCTTTTCGGAGATTTTTATGCCATTCCCTCTGGTGTTCTGAGCCAACCTTTTTAAGGAGTCAGACTAAACTTTTGTTTGTCGACTCGGCTAGGCCATTTCCCTGTGGATAATAGTTTGATGATGTTTTAAGGAATATGCCATTTTTTAATACAAAGTGACATACCTTTGTAGCTACAAATGCTCTGGCATTGTCCGAAATGATTGTCTTCGGAGGGCCGAACCTTGTCACCAGTGCTTCGAGGAAGTCTACAATCTCTGTTTCTGTTGCCCCCTTAAGGGGAACAACTTCCGCCCACCTCTTAAAGTAGTCTGTAGCTGTTAAAATTTATTTATGTCCGGCATTAGAAACCAGATTGATTATTCCGATGAAGTCTAGGCCCCATTGCACAAATGGTTCATCCGCCACGATAGGTTTGAGGGGCATCACTGAATTCTTCCTTCTGTCGGAGAAGAACTGACATTTTTTACAACCCCTTACCAGAGAGTAGGAATCATTGAAAAGTGTAGGCCAGTAATATCCAGCCCGCAGGACCTTGATGGCGGTAGTTTTGGTGGAGAAATGTCCACCCTCATCACTATTGTGAAAGGCGTCGAGGATCCTCTGCGCCTCCTCCGAAGTAACGCATCGCAGGAGCACACCATTAAAATTCCTTTTGAAAAGAACTCCTTCTATCAGCATATATCCGCAATTCTGTAGCTGATAATACCTTCTTTTTTGGGATGAGAGGCCTGGCGGATACCTTCCGGTTCGCATGAAGTTCACTCTATCTGTCAACCAATCATCTTCCGATCCCGATCCATTCATCAGGATGAGCTCTGGTTGTTCCTCTTTGGCAGGCACCTCCTCGTCCTGTGCCATATACTCACACAGTCCTCTGCCTTTGACAGTCTTGGTAGACCTGACCTTGATGTCATACTCCAGGATTTTGGTGATCCAATTAGCCTATTTTTTTGTGATTTCTCCCTCCATGATGTATTCTCGCACACTAGAATGTGCGACATATACCAAAACTTTGTTGCAGGAAATTAGATGGTGGAACTTTTTAAGTCCTTTTACTATTGCAAAGGCCTATCTTTCGACGAAGTTATAATTCGCCTCATATTCCTTTAGCGTTCGGGAATAGAACGCCACTGGATGCTCTCCCTTTCCTTCACTATCCTTTTGAGTCAGAACAGTAGCGATACTGGACTTGCTACTGAAAGTATACATTATAAAATCCTTGCATTGATCTGGATTAATCAGCACCGGGGCTGTGGAGATCGCTTCCTTGACCCTTTTGAAAGCCTCTCGAGCTTCTGTTGTCCATTTGAAAGCTTGATTTTTTTTTAGCATTAGAGTGATTGGCCTAATCATTCCCGCAAAATAGGAAATAAATTTGCTGACGAAATTTACCTTGCCGAGAAAAGACTGAACACCTTTCTTATTTACCGGAAGGGGAAGCTCCTTGACAGCCCTTACTCGTTCGGGGTCAATTGAAATACCTTCTTTAGACACAACATGCCCTAACAGCTTACCCTGCGGTACTCCGAAAACGCATTTCTTTGGATTTAAGGAAACCCAAAACTCTTGGCACTTTTGAAAAACTAATTCCAAATGATCAAAATGATCATCCTTAGATTTAGAGAACACAGTAAGGTCATCCAAATAGATTAGGATAAACTTATTGATCAGTTCGCTAAATGCGACGTCCATTGCTTGTTGGAAAGTTGCCCCAACATTGGATAAACCAAAAGGCATTTTAGCATATGCAAATGTTCCCCACTTGGTAGTGAACGTAGTTTTGTGCTGATCTTCTTCTTTAACTTGAATCTGGTTATAGCCAGAGAAGCCATCCAGCAGAGAGAACATTTCAGATCCCGCGACAGTTTGGAGTATCGATTCCATAGAAGGCAATGGATAGTGGTCTTTCAGAGATGCTCTGTTCAGGTCTCAGAAGTCCACGCATAAGCGGATATCACCATTCTTCTTTCGGACCGGTACCAGATTTGATACCCAAGTACTATGTTTAATTGGGAAGACAATACGTGAATCAATGAGCTTGGTTAGCTCTTGTGCCATTAGGGCCTCAACTTTAGGGTTCATTGGCCTCTGCTTCTGTTGGACTGGTTTCGCACCTTCTGTTAATTCAATAGTGTGCTCAATGATGCCAAGATCGTAACCCTCCAGATCATTATAAGACCAGGCCACTACTCCATATTTTTCGTAGAAACCGATAAGCCTTTTTCTATCTCATTGTGGGACATCTTTCCCGACCCAGAGATTCTTGTCATTGGAGACCCAAAGGTTTTCATAATCACTTTTGTCTGCCACGAATTTCCGCTTATCATTTCGAGTGTCATTACAATCGAAAAAATTCTCGAGAGTAACTAACCCCTTTGGAAGTTTATTTGACCTGAGCTGCATAATTTTTCCTTCATAGGCCTCGGCGATCTTTGGTTGAAGTTGATCAGCGAATTCTCCCGAGTGTTGGATAAACGAGGCAATGTGCTCATCGCTCTCAAAGACTTTCCAACTCTGATCATTGTCGGGAATTACTGGTCGAACAAGCACTCGTACTGAATATTTGTTCCGAAGCAAGTCAGAGACATGATCAAACTGAGCGCCGATTACCGCCATGCGATCTGCATCACCATTCTGCGTTCGGGAAACGGTCAGGATGTTAAAAGCTTCAAATCCTTTAATCAGGTCCCAGATTCGATGCCGATAGGATCTCATTCTGACATTCTTCGCTGCGGAAATTCCCTGGACCTGATTAACTACCAGTTCAGAATCTCCGAACACAATAAGTTGCTTAATACCCATTCGTTCCGCTAAACTTAGGCCTTGGACTAACCCTTCATATTCAGCCTCGTTGTTTGAACAGGCAAATTGGAAACAGAAAGATCTCAACAACTTTTCATTCTGCGGGGATATTAGACATACCCCTGCTCCAGCTCCAACTTTGCTCCTTGCTCCGTCAAAATACAACGTCCACAGCTCATTTGCTTGGTTATCGTCGGATTCTTTGACGACCTTCGGAAGAACCTGGTCTTCATCACAAATCACATATGTGCCCAGTTCGGTAGCATGATAATTCCTGAAAGGATCATTGTTTATATGTTCACTCAACAGAGCATCTTCCCTATCATTTCGGTCTCCGCTCACCTTCTCCTCCTCTAGCAGTTCGACATTGTACATGTCTTGCTTGGTGATGGAGGTATGTGCGGCCTCAAAATTGATCAGGGCCTCATCCGCCACGTGTTCGGAATGTAGAGCCTCCGATTCTATCTTCATTTTCGCACCATGCTTGGTCCTAAGTATTAGATGTGACCAATCTAAAGACAAATATCCACCCACCTTTGAAGTAAATTCTCGAGAGAGACAGAGACCAAATATAGGAGGAACATCTATGATCACTGTATCTTGCGGGACCGTGATACTTGGGCAGGCAAATAGAGTTAATGGAAGCGCTTTGATGACACCCACGGTATCAACTTTATTTCCATCTAGCTGCATCACCCCCTTCTTCATAGGTTCATAGCTGAGCCCCAAGGCTTCGGCTATTAATTTTGGCATAACCGTTGTGCTAGCGCCAGAATCAATCATAGCGTTGTGTAATAGCTTTTCCCCTATAATGAGAGTCAAGAAGAAGGGTTGAGGTTTTGGCCTACCTCCGCCTTCCTCATGGGATCCTTTCATCTTGTCTGCAAGAATTTTAGCTGGCGGCATTTGATAAACCCCCTCTGTGCTGGCAGACGGCTCTGTTGGTGCTGATTTGATCTCTTGTTGAAGCGCTTTTTGTAGCATAGTTTTCTGTTCTAGGATAGCTAGCATGTCCCATAAAGACACATTATCGGATGATTTCTTCAATTGCTCCACCACATTAAAAGGTGACGAGCTCAGAGATTTCTGCTCCTTTGCTTTTGTTATAATAATCTCCTTCCGTGGTTGAGAAGGCGAAGAGATGGCCGAAACGCCAGAAATTTGATCGGACACTCCTTTGCGTTGCGGGCTGTCCGAAAGTGAAACAACAGGCTCACCGGTGAATCTCCTTTTTGAGCGTGTGTTATAGTCGGAGTGTACCTGCGGCGTTTCGGTTGTGGACGCGTCATTGGCAAACACCATTTCCTCATCTTCCATCCATGAGAAGAGCGCATGATCAGGCACAATATCAGACTCCTGCTCTAAGGACATTCCTTGCATTTGCGCGGTAAGGACCGCATTCTCCATTGTCGAGGCATATACGTATTCTCCATTTTCTGCTGCAGTACCTTGATTGCGTTGTTCTGCCACCTTCTGTTGTAAGTTGCCACACGAACAATTTCGGGGCATATGTGCATCATTGCAAGGGAAGCACCATGGATTGATGTCATCGATAAGATTGTTTTGTCCCGCGGTTAGTTCTCTACTTGAGCTTGGCGACGCACCTGTCAGCGGTGTAGGCACCAGGACCATTTGGTTTGTAGCCACCGCGGGTGGATTAGTGTGAGGCGCATTCTGATATTGATTTTGCTGATAGGTAGGCCGCCCACCTTGATAGTTTTGATATGCGGGCCGTGGAGGCGTTGCTTGGTTCCACTTGAGAGTTGTTATATCATTCGCCATAGTTCGCAACATCTCCTTGAGGTCGCCCATTTCATCCTTGGGAGAACCCGATGTGGAAACCAAGTTTTCGGGAGCGGTTGCATATGAGTACATCGACTGGGGAGTTGTTGGCGCACTGGTCGACGCAACCTCTTGTGCTGCGTTTGATATTTCAGGAAATATCTGCACAATAGGTCGAGGAGGCAATTTCTCGCAATCTATCAAATGATTCTCCGCTTTAATAGCGGTAGAATAAGCATCTGGTAAAGTGGCTCCTCCCAAAGACTTGATCATCATAGAAATGTTGGGGTTAATCGACTTCAGATAAAACATGAACGCCAGTTCTGGAGTCGGGCGGATAGTCACAGGAATCCTCCGCCAACTTGAGTGAAATCGGGCATTGAAGTCCGTCAGAGCCTCCTGGGGTGCTCGTTTGATGACGGATAACTGATAGTATAACGAAGAACGATCTCCGTCATTTGAGAACCTTTCATAGAATGGATCTCCGAGGTCATCCCAAGTGTGAATGGTATTAGGAGTCAGCGTCCGGTACCAATCCAGGGCCTTGCCTTTGAAGGACGCAGTGAGGAGCCTCAAAGCTACATTCTGCGCTGTGATACCGTGTACCAGACATACATCTGCTACATCCTGCAAATGTTCTGCTGGCATTTTTGTGTTGTCCCTGGCAAATTTAGGAAGAGCTTTCAGGGCCGAAACCGGGATAGTGCTCCAAACAGCAGGCGCTACCGGAGCTACCAAGGGACTTCCAGCATCCCATGCTACATAGTTTCTGTTCGCGACCGACAACATGGTGAGAGGAAGGAGCGGTGGGAATGGAATGGTTACTAACTGATTTGTGGCCTAGACTGTCCCTAGCGGAGGTACTAGTAAACCTGAGTTTTTTGCAGTTTGAGATCTAGTTACAGGCTGATGGCTCATACACCCCTCTATAAGGCAATTTCATTAGTAATGGTCCCACCGGGCGTGCCAGAAAAAGGAAAAACTGTTGATGCTAAAAATTGATGAGGTAACAGTGCCTTATGGGAAACTCAGTTCAAGGGGGATCCCTTTGCGCCAAACTGAGTAACCTCCGGGTTTTTAAAGAAGCCGACTTCTTCTATAATGGTTTTTGTAAAGGAAAAAAGAAACAGATATAATGAAACAAAATCTAATCTAAGGTGATGCGCCAAAGTTTGCTGATGGGCACGATAAATCATAGACTTAGGGGCCTGAATGGTGTTATTACGTTCCAAAACGTCAGAAACTTAAAGCTATAGTATAAACAGTTCATTTATTGACATAAAATGATATCGCATACATCTTTATTACTAAGAAGAGTCATTTAGACATGATTTAGATAAGCAAGCTTTGTATTCAATACATAGAAGTCTTGTCAAATGAAATGCTTGAGACAATAAAAGGCACAGTTCACAGTTTGATTAAAATATGAAAAGCAGAAAGGCCAAACAGTGGGCACAGTCTGAAAGTTTCTTGCAAATAAACATGTAAAAGAGGCCTGGTCTCTCTTGCTAAAAACTAGTATCCTTTTTCTTTTACTCTTGGATCTCTTGAATTTTTTCTTCTCCCTTCCTCTCGTTGACAGAGATAGTATATATAGCTAGGGGAAAAAACTCCCACCGCTTTGGAAAGCTGAAACAGAAAAGATCCCACAATCTACAGCAATGATGCCATAATCAAAAGATTTTCAATGCCATTACAATAGCAATGAGCTAGAACACATCATCTGGTCATCCAGTTGCAGGCCCGTCCTTTGTAATGATGGCAGCGGTCACAGCCATACCCGAGGCGACAAGCGTTATCCACCATTTTGAAGAAACATGAAGAGCAACATCTAATAACATAATTTCGCCATCCAGCCTATCGCCCACCTCAAGGATCAGTTATAAGGTACGTGGCATCCTGTTGCTGCCCGAATGAAAACTTCCCTTACCGCTGCCGAGAGATTGCAAAGTAGCAACACGTGTCCCATGGGCTGAGGTTTTCATTGCAGTGGAGATAAAGCCGCATTAACTGGGTGCGAAAGATGCGTGGCAGCGTTTCGCAGCCCGCGGTTGCTCACCCCTCTGCCGAGTTGAAAATGTGCGAATGGTTGCCACCTAGCAGAAGGTGGGGCCGACCAACAATAAAAGAAGGCCTACAGAAGCACTTCGCAGCTCGCAGCTGCTTATTTCATTTCGGCATGAAAAACTCGCGATACGCCGTCACGTAGCAAGATGTGGGTCCCCCTGACAATCTTTAGAAGTGATGGCCTCGGCGGAAGGCTTTCGCAACTCGAAGGGACTTCAAGGCAAAAAGGAAATAAAAACCTCCGTAAGTGAGACACATGGACGCCCAGCGCAGCCTCTTTAGAGCCGAAAGGGAAGCTGTCACCCGAAGTTGCGAAGAGAGAATGCGAACAGCGGGAGATCAAAAATCGATGGAAAGCCGACCAAACTCGGCGACGCACAGGCCGGCACACACACATTCACAAAAAGAAACCCGAAGGGAGCTGTTCAAAAATTTATTTTAACAGACACCATAGGAAAACCACTTTGAGATAACAAAAAATGAGAGAGGTTATTGTAGAGGGGCCCAACATAATTCCATAGGATTAGACGAGAAGTTTCTAAGTGTCATGGTATCCAAGTAACAACATGCTGAAGTTTGCAGCCATTTTGCACTTTGGACCCTTAAGGGATCGATCCGGTTGAACGTAGCTCGGAGCGATTCTGCGTGTTTGGGTGTGAAAGAGGACCATGCCTAGTGTAAACATACCTATTCAGACACGTTGGAACAATTTGTTTGACCACACGAGTTGCAAAACAAAAGTTGCTCCACTTTGCAACTTTCCATTGCTTCCATTTGACACTTTTTCCATCAATTGAAAAATGGACACCATAGGAAAACCACTCCGAGATAACAAAAATTGAGAGAGGTTATTGTAGAGGGGCCCAACATGATCCCATAAGATTAAATAAGAAGTTTTTAAGAATCATGATATTCGAGTAACGACATGCTGAAATTTGTAGCCATTTTGCACTTTGGACCCTTGAGGGATCGATCCGGTTGAATGTAGCTCAGAGTGATTCCACATGTTTGGGTGCAAAATAGGACCATGCCTAGTGTAAGCATACCTATTTGGATGCATTTAAATACTTCTTTTGGTCACACGAGTTGTAGAACAAAAGTTGCACCACTTTGCAACTTTCCATTGCTTCTATTTGACACTTTTTCCATTAACTAAAAATTGGACACGACAGGAAAACCACTCCGAGATAAAATAGAGAGAGGTTATTGTAGAGGGGCCCAACACAATTCCATAGGATCAGACAAGAAGTTTCTAAGTGTCACGGTATCTAAGTAGCAACATGCTGAAGTTTGTAGACATTTTGCACTTTGGACCCTTAAGGGATCAATCCGGTTGAACGTAGTTCAGAGCAATTCTGTGTGTTTGGGTGCGAAAGAGGACCATTCCTAGCATAAAAATACCTATTCAGATGCATTGGAACAATCCATTTGGTCACATGAGTTGCAGAACGAAAGTTGCACCACTTTGCAACTTTCCACTACTTGCATTTGACACTTTTTCCATCAACTGAAAACTAGAAACCACAAGAAAACCACTCCAAGATAACAAAAACCAAGAGAGGTTATTGTAGCTTCTCCCAACATGATCCCATAGGTTCAGAAAAAGATTTCGTAAGCACCATGGTATCTGAGTAATACCCCGTCAAAGATTGCTACCCTTTTGCACTTTGGGATTTGATGTTTCATTGAACTGTACGGTTTCGTACAGGGTGATTGTGCTATGTTTTTTATGGAATTTGGTGGGCAGCAAACTTAACTCTGTTTTAGTTTTGGTTTGGTTGGATTTCAAGTGATTTTGTGCATTTTAGAAGCCAATTACTGAGGGTCGGTTTGTATACCCTATTTTAAGGGTTTTGAGTGCATTAAAATGTCATATTAAGCATTTCACCCATTGTATGCTTCTATAAATTGATGGAAAGGATTAGTTATGGTTATAAAACATGTGTGCATAGTTTTTTATACAAGGGAGGTGAATAGAGGGTTTTTAGGAGATGCCTTAGATGTCAAATGGTGCATTTTTGAGTGGAAAATGGTGGTTTACTACTAGGGTTTGAAGAAATATTTGGGGGCAGCAATATCTCCTAAAATTTTAAGCTTGTGTAGACCTTTTTGAACGTATTTTACGCTTTGGTTCATTGTAGGAAGTTTCTAGTATGGATTTTCAACAAACCCTTGCCTAACTTATAGTCTCCAAATCTCATGAAATGGGCTTATCTTTTAGAGAAGGTCATCCAATGGCCAAACAAACATCAATCAAGCTTTAAAATAGACCCTAGGAAAAATTCCCAAGAGATCATACCATGTTTCTTTGTACCATCATTAAGACCCAATAGACCAACTTGCATAAAGGCTACTAAATTAGCCCTATTTACAAAGAGACGACCTTTTAAACACTAGATCTTCACTCAAACTCCTGAAACAACAGTATGTTATGTGTCAAAACCTCAAATTCTGTTATTTGTTTCCAAGTCCAAGACCTCTACACCCCTAATACACCAAACCCTCTATTTCAAGCAAAATACTTGGTGTTTTAATGAAACTCCTATCTCTCGCATTTGCCATACCCAAAAAAAGCACCAAACACACTTACTAGACCCTGCACATGGTGAATAATACATTACATGGATGGTACTTCCCACATTTTGTCAAAAAACCACTTGAAACCCTCATTTTCATCATGAAAATACCCTGTTGCAGCCCTAGAACATCATCCCAAACACCCAACCTTGACTCCACAACATTATAATCAAGTTAGGCATGTATTTTACAAGTTAGAGGACCCATTCCACAAGTTATAGTAGGCACAAAAAGTGGAATCGGTCGAATTACATCATGAAACCCTTCAATCCAAGAACACTATGAAAGTAGGTAGGAGCAGTAAAAACAAGATAACCTTCTTGCCCCTCCTAACGTTTGGACCACATCCATTACCTCCGCATAAAACTCAACATCCTTGGTCTTCCTTGTTCCCATGCCTTGATATGGTTATGCAAATGAAAATGAAGCAAAGTAATCATCTCCTTCTCTGCTGGCTGGAAGAATGCATGCTTAATGCTTTGATACATGATATCAACTCCCTCTTTTGCTCTCATGGTTGAATATCGAAATCCAGTATGGTGGGCCTCTAGAGTTCTAGTCATCTTTATTCCTCTTCCACCAAATGTTGGCCTGATCCACACGTATGCCAGCCTAATTGGCTTTGTGTTAGAAAGCTAAAGTTTCTCCTGAGTCACCAATGTAGCTCTCTTTGCCTTTTAAGACTCTTTCATTGCTAAAAATCATCTCTTGGATTTAATCATCTGTACCACATGGTTAATGTGCTTTTAATCCTTCCATATAAAGGAAATTTTCTTTACATAAATACTACTAGGGAACTTCAATGTTGCCACTATAGTTGGTATTAAAGCCAGTACCTGCAACATGAAGAGTGATTCTCATTCCTCTTCCACATTAGAGGGTTCATATCCTTGATTTGACTCTTTTGAATTATCAGAATCAAAACAACTAGTAGAGTCTTTGAAAGGAACTCCATGAAAACAAAGCTCTCTAAATGGTATATCAAACTCTAGTTCAAAATATTTTAGATGAGACTACTCCCATAGCTCTCTTACTTGCTTGACAAATCCTTGAAACTATGTATTGATTTTATTTTTCCTGTCCCTCTCTTGTTGTTCTTCCTCAATTTCATCAAGATCATTGATGCAATTGGGGGAGGTCTTGTCACACAACTAATCAAAAATTCAACAAATAACCAGGTATTAGATCATCAAGTTCTCCATTTCACTTTTTCTCAACTAAATCACAATATTCCCTTGTAGCATAGGAAACCCACTAAATCGGGTACAAATTCTCAACCACACACTTCCAGCTCACAACCTAACTCAATTCACGGACCCATTATTGATATTTTTAACATATCAACACAACTCCATAAGTTTCTTTGTAACAACTCCTTCAAGACTTGAAATTTCACTCCTTCTAGGCCTCAATTAGGCCACTTTTACAAAGGGTCTATACTCTAAACCTATCCAAACCTTACCAAATCTTGAGAAAGAAATTATAAGGTGTCAAAACTTCAAAATCCACAATCATATCTTAGTTATACCACCGTACAATGGGTAAACCACAAAACCCTCTATTGTAGCCTAAACCCTAGGGGTTTATTGAAAATGATACTTCCAAAGCTAACCACAACCTAAAAATTACTCAAAAAAGTTTGTGATACCCTACACAAGCTCAAACAATCATAAAATAATGCTTCCCTACACAAAAACACAATTTGACTCTTCAAAACCACCATTTTTCTTAAAGAAAACTGACTTTTACACACATGGGTTTCACACCCATCTCACTTTTAGACCTCCCCAACACTAATACATCATTCCCACACCTTAATAATGTTAGTGAATACCCATTCCTCAAGTTATGGATGCTACAAAAAGAGGAATGGGTCAAAAAGCCATTTTTATTGACTCAAAACCTTCAAATGTACAAGTTCAGGCCAGTTTTAGTAAATTGATGATAAAATGCACAAAACATTATGGAAAACCTTCTAAATGGATTCAAAAGAAAGGTAAATCCATCTACTATGAAAATATCAACAAATCTGGATCAACTGATTGAAATATAGGCTGTACAATTTGTTTCTACAACTAAAAATACAAAAAATTATGGAAAATTCTGAGTTTTTATTGTTTTTGCTTCTTTAAATCACAAAATCCAACCTTCAATTCGAGTTCTCCATGTTTTTAAACTCTCTCCCACCAATTAAAAACTGATTCACCTTCCTAACTAACCTTTGAACTGGTTTGACTCTTCACATTCCCTCCATAATGCAAATTTTGCAATTTTACAATGTTTGAGTTTGCAAATTTTGCACAATTTTGCACTTTTTGAAAAAGCCAACCTCCTAAACACCTAATACAGTTCAAATACGAATAAATACATAATAGAATGGTCTCATAGACCTTATTTTAATACAAAACTCAAAATCCTATATTCTACTCCTTATTTTCCTTGATGAACAAAACCTACTGAATGGTGCACCAATCATACATTGACCTTCTTACCCCTCCTAAAGTTTGGACCACATCCATTACCTCCACATAAAACTGGAAATCCTTGGTCTTCTTGGTTTCCATGCCTTGATATGCTTATGCAAATGAAAATGAAGCAAAGTAATCATCTCCTTCTCCACTGGTTGGAAGAATGCACGCTTAATGTTTTGATACATGATATCAACTCTCTCATCTACTCTCATGGTTAAATATCGAAATCTAGTATGGTGGGCCTTCAGATTTCCGGTCATCTTTCTTCCTCTTCCACCAAATTTTGGCCCTATCAACATGCCTGCTAGCCTAA
Organism: Sequoia sempervirens; assembly: GCA_007258455.2. NCBI lineage: Eukaryota > Viridiplantae > Streptophyta > Pinopsida > Cupressales > Cupressaceae > Sequoia > Sequoia sempervirens. The sequence continues at coordinate 7,597 of VDFB02091828.1, read as the reverse complement.
TTGACTTTGTTTTTGAAAGCTGAAGTTTCTCCTAAGTCACCAGTGTAGCTCTCTTTGCCTTTTCAAACTCTTTCATTGCTATAGATTGTCTCTGGGATTTAATAATTTGTACCACATCATTGATGTGCTTTGAATCCTTGCATCTAAAGGGAATTTCCTCAACATAAATACTTCTAGGGAATTTTAATGTTTCCATTGTAGTTGGTATTAAAGCCGGTACTTGCAACATTGAAAATTATCCTTAAATAAGAATTCCCTACATCTTGTTGGCTTGTAACACTCTTGATGGTGGCTACATGAAATCTGATTCTAATTCCTCTTCTAAATTAGAGGGAACTCATATATCCTTGTTCTGACTCTTTTGAATTATCAGAATCAGAATCACTAGCTTCCATATTAAAAAATTACCAACCACCATCTTCAATAAATTGGCCACCAGTTCAAGTTCATTTTGCTTTCATAATACTTTATATCCATGGAGTTCAACCATTCCTTCATGCCATCAAGTGAAGATTGAGGAATGGCGTCAATGCGAAGTACATCCCATTTACATTCTTTAAAAATAATAGCCATATCAAATGCCTTTTTCCCAAGTCATACTCTCTCAAGGTTAACAATCTCAATCTTGAACTAATAGTGATTACTAAGAAAGGTAATTCCACCAACTCTATCAAACAGTTTACCATAGGAACAATAAAAGCAAAGGATTTGAAAGGAACTCCATGAAAACCAAGCTCTCTAAATGGTATATCAAACTCTTAGACCTCATTCTTGCACATTTACAACCAAATTCAAAGATTTTCCTTCAAAAGGCTACAAATTCAAATATTGACAATTTTGTAGCAAGAAAGCCTTTTTTTGCACATTTGACCACCAAGACTCAAGAACTCACCCTAATACACCTTAAATGGTCTTGATTGACCTTATTTAGTATAAATAAACACAAAATACCTTAATCTAATCTATTGACCACCTATCAACCTTCAAAAAGTGAAATTTTGCAACTAGGAGACTAGGTGCTCTTGCACCAAAATTACATTGTGTCTGAGCCTTCAAGAGGCTTTAAATCTAGCCTTTACAAATAATTCTACATCTTTCCAATTATGCCTAACTGTTGAGCTTGTAACTAACATGACTTATTACATTATAAATCAATTGAACATGTAATATGACCTTATTCAATTGACAATTTACTCAAAACGCAATTTACTAACTTAAAATAATTCCATGAACCAAATTTGCTCAATAACCTTGGTGCCCCTGCACCAAATTTCAATATTTCAATAAATGTCATTACAAGTACAAATCTCATTACAATGCCTTGGGTACTCTGTTCTCACAGATATTTTACAATGTCACTCATACATTCGATATTTTCTTATAATGTCTACATCATAGGTTCTCATTTAGAGGTTAACTTCAAATGAGTAATTTGAGATTCCCTCGCAAATCTTCACACGCTCTTTTATAATGGCTTCAAATCAGAATTGATATTTTTCAAGATCATCAAAATAAGGATGTTTCAATGCTTTTTTGGCTAAGATTCTCTTCGATGGCTCAAAATCAACATTTTTTGCAAGGAGAGACCAATCAATTTTTACTAGTTTAGTTATAGATGTACGCAAAGTAAAAGAATAAAAAGAAACAACTCATCCAAAATGGAAATGAAATGAAAATAGATGGAAAGCACTTACAGATAGGCATGGAAGTCTCTCAACTTAGTCACTCCTGGTCATACATCTTCACTGCAAGTTCCAAGATACCTATTGCACACAACACCTCTCATGAATCTAGAATATCTTGAAATTTGAGATGCTCCTATAATGTCTACATCATAGGTGCTCATGATAAGGTTAACTTCAAATGAATAACTTGAAATTCCCTCACCAAGATTTGCACGCACTTTTTGTAATGGATGAAAATCATAATTTAGATTTGTCAAGATCATCAAAATAGGGATGTTGCATTACTTTTATGCCTGAGATTCTCTTAGATGGCTCATAAATTTGCATTTTCTGCAAGGGGACACCAATCAATGTTTATCGGGTTACTTACAGATACGCAAAGTAAAATAAGATGATAACATTGTCATCAAACAAATTAACATGGATACAAGTATAAATTAATAAGAACCATTGTGCATATACTTACAAATTAATCCAAAGAACCATCCAGATCTGCTCTACTCTTTATTGTGTCAAGTAGTGCCTCATGGTCAGACTCACGGACCTTCCACAAGGTTTTGTTCAAAGGTCTACCCCCATATTTTCTCAAATGAACATTGGATGCCACAACAAGGTTTGAGTAATGAAGAATCTTATGATGCGTGTCAAAGTCCTCTAACAACCAATGCTTAACACTCTTATGTGGGTACCTTCTAAACCACGTTCCAGTAACAACAACTGAGCCTGTAGGGTATTCGATGTTTTCTCCATCTATAACTAGGGCTTCCAATTTCTTTTTGACCTCAACACAATGACACAAGTAATAGTTTATTCCCTCTTCATTTTCTTCATTTGCAATAACTGCATAAACATGCCCTGCATTGATATGTGCAGAAAATCACTTGAAATTAGTCAACATTACAAATATAGTACAAAGTAAGATAATAATATGGAATTTCAAAAACTAAGCAAGTAGATATATTATGTGGTTGAACTAGATCTAATACGTGGTCAAAATCAACTGATGCTTCCATCTATGTTAGTTCCAAAGTTGTTGAGGGTGATACGTGTGAAGTGGGCTAAGATAACTTTTCAACCATTTGTCAACCCACTCCCCTAACTCACAATCATTCCAGACTTGCATTGTACATGAAGAACAAAAGCATGCCATCTTACGTGTATCGATACTCCATGAACCTGCATTTGAGCTAAGGAAAGAGTGCAACTCACTCGATCCTATTAGCGTACAACAATCCTCATATGGTGCAATGTTATATCATCCATCAACAAAAAATCTAAGTGAACTGTAAGATGTACCTTCATTACTTGGACCCATCGAAGCATTACACCACTTGGACGCATTGAACTTGCATCCGCCAAATTTTGCAATCGCCTTTATACTTTAATCCTCTTCTCGCGGCTTGTCATGCTCTTTGTATAACCACCCCATTTTATTCGAATAGTAAATAGGCCCCTTTGTCTTTCCTCTTTGGCTCTTAGTTTTCAGCCTTTAGGCGCTTCTTTTCAGCTCCTCGGTTTGCGGCGAACCGACCACGACTGAAATTTCGGTTCGTCTTGTTCTTCCCCGTTCACCTGATAGACCTTGGTTTTCGCTTTCGGTTCTTTGTCTGGAGCTCGGCGTTTGGGCCCGGCTGAATGTTGACCCTTTCGTTCCTCGTTTGTCCCGCCTCGTCTGACCCCCGCCTTTTCTTTTCTCTTCGCTGGTCTCTTCTCGGTTTGTGTCCTGCCTTTTGTGTTTCTTTCGCCTTGGCTTTTGTTTATGTTTTAGATCGTAATCGGAACTGTCCACTCTTAAACTTTGAACTTCTTCTAAGTTCATGAGCCTTTTCCTGCCCCAAATTCTACTGCTTGTCTCTTTATGCTGTTCGTTTCCAGGAAAGACCTGGCTTTGTCCCATTCTTCTTTTTTCATTTTTGCTTTATCGTGGTTGTCCTCCCCTCTTTCCTCGCTTCTCTCGCTTCCTTTCTTTCCTCCTTCTTTGAGGACGCCATAGAGTCTGCATCAAAATCCCAACCCAAAACTTGAGAAGTTTATATTTGATTTTGTTCCAACCCCAGTTCCGCCTTGTTGGTCACTCTGCTCTGGCTTCGCCGGTGTTTTGTTCCCTTTTTTTTTGCATTTTGGGTATTCTCGCAGACGCGGATCCGGGACGGGGTATGAACTCGGGAATGCTGATTATTTCCCTGGCTCGTTCTCGCCCTGACTCCGGTCTTGTTTCCGGTTTTCTTTTGGCCCCACCCCCGCCAGGTTTGAAGGTGGGGGATGTCATCTGGGTCATGTTTTGTCCTGATCTCGGTTCCGCTGGGACTTGTTTAAATTTTGCTTCCCATTCCCGTGTTGGCTCCGCCTCTGCTGGAGTTAAGTTTATTTTTGGTAAAAGGCATGATATTAATGTATTGTTCTAATGAAGACCTTGTTTTGCAGGCTCAGGTTCTGTGCCTAGTGATCTGTCTTCGGGAGTCGGCCAGAATTTTGAGTTCGGTGGAAGGTTTCGGTGACTCAACGGAGTTTCCCCGAAGGAGAATGAGTTCGTCGTTGAGAAAACATTGGGTCGCTATAACATCGCCCCGACCACGGGAAGTCACGCCGACTGAGGGAGGTCACGCCTAAGAGAGTATTTGGGGAAGGTTCACGTTCTCACTGTGAGGTTTCACTGATTCATGTGGGTCATGCCGACGCAGCAAGGGGGAGTTTATTGGTGGTCTTCAGCAAAAGAATAGAGATATCACCGCGACAAAAGGGTCAACTAAGTAAAACCTTCACTGAGACAATAGATGTCTGCAGGACATCTCCCTGACTGGATAACACTACGACGACACATGTGAAGTAAAAGAGCCTAGTCAGCACGACTAAAGAAGGGTTTCAGCGAAATGAAAGGATTGCCAAGGGTGATCCCTTCGGCGTAGTGTCTAGCCAAAGGGGTGAGGTCTTGGCGACAAGAGCGGCTTCGGCATAGGGATCTGGTCTCGCCACAGGATCTTGGCGATGGGTGAAGGTCACACCAAAAGGAAATGAGCTTGGGGAGAAAGTGGGGGTTCGCTAAAGGATTGGAGCTTCGCCATGTGGTCTCAGCGAAGGGTTCGTGTCTCACCAACATACGATATTGATCGGACCACTGTTGATTTCCTGAGAAGCTCGTGTGGCGCAAGCCCAACTGATCATGAGGAAATCTGTAGGATGCAAGCGATGTGGGATCCTTCTGAGATCATGAGCCAATGGACCAGCTCAGGAACTATGATAGCTGGATCTGAAGAAGAAGCTCGGTGCTCTGCTTCCATGGGAGCGGTCAACATGCAAAACAAGTAGAGAGCCGAGGGTAGAAGATAAAGTCGTAAAAAGAGGGGACAGCCATGAGATCTACTGGCAGAGGTAGCTCGGCATTAATGATGATACTTTAGGGCACTCAAAGCTGCTCCGCCGGAGTTTGAAGTTGAACATGAAGGTGTGGGAGTTATGACAGTAGCTGCAAAAGATCTGCAGAGCACCTCAGGGGACAATCTTCACTGACATAAGACAACAAGGATTCAAATTTATTGCGGAATCCACTTTTGTTAAAGATCTAGGCGCTGAATTCCTGACACCACGGGATATTTTGTAAACCCTAAAAATGGGCGTTGACATTCTTCTCAGGGAGATGTATATATGGCATTCTTGCCTCTTTGTAAAGTGGGTTTTTGGTTTTTTTTTTTTTTTTTCCAAAATTTTAGTGATAGCACTTCTAGATTAGAAATTCTAGGTTTAGAGAACTGTTTAGAGCTAGAACTGTTAGGAGTTAGTTAGCTAGCAGAAGGAGATCAAGTTGCATCTTGATTCTCAGTAATGAGAGCTTCTCTTGTCTTCTTAGTTAGCAGTTAGATTTCAGTACAGATTGTAATGTATTTTCAAAGTTCTTCTATTGTAGATGGAAGCAGCCTAAAGACACAGGTTTTCTGTACATTGGTGATTGTGCCAGATTTGTAAATGTTGCTTATCTATCTAACCCATAGTAGAAGTAACTAGATTCAAATCTACTTCATATTGTGTTCCAGAATGGTATTTATCTAAAATTAATCATCTGATTTTGAAAGCTTTCAAGGAATGAAATCTCATTTTGTGTTTTGCTTAAATGGTAGTTTATAAGCAGTTGTTAAAAATCAACACCGTGAATGAATGATACTATGTGTTAATCACAAGTTAATTTGTTCCTCAGTTTTAGTTTACAAATTCCTTGAAAGGCAATAAGTTTGGTTAAATTGGATGAACTATTGTTCTTTTTTTGTTCCAAAACCCTGATCCATCTTTTTGTATTTCTTTAAAACCCCTGGTTAGAATAGGTTTTATTTCATGCTTGATCTTAGAACAATCTAGAAGCCCAACACCAGCAGACCCCTTGAATATTACTGTCGCATTGGCCACTGAGTAACATTAGCACAGTTGAGACCCAACTACCAAGACCTTGGGAGCTAAGGCATCCATGTGTTGCCTTTCTCTTTTAGGAGAAGCATAGTAGCAATATTCTGCTTGCATTGTTGTGGTGCCAAAATTGCCATCAACAGTGCTAATGCTCTTTTCATGCATGCTCCTACACCATCCTGCTCCCCCTTTCCATGCCCGGCCTCACAAAAGTTCCACATATGTTGAACACCTATAGTGAGATGCATCCTGCAAAACCAGTAGAACATGTGTGCGTTCTTGAACTATGTTGAACAGTTATCTGACCATATTATATGCCGATTGTATGCTATGCCCCTCCGAGCCAAATCACTATAGAACATCTGGAAGCAACCTTGCACAAACTCTGGAGAATGTGTGCGATCATCACTAATATAAAAGTGATACTTCCTCAATACCTTCCTTTGGTTCTTTGTACTATCAGTTATATGAATGAATGCTATGTGCAAAAATATTGAAACCTGTGTGGAGTTGTAATATTGTGATTGCACCTCACACTGTGGCTGTAGAGTGTAGTTCTTGCAAAGTCAAACACTAATACTATGCTGCCAATTGGAAAGTTGTCCTTGCATAGCTTGAATTACATGTCTAGCCATTGGGATTTATGGGTCTTCCTTGCATACTCATACACTAAATTCTCACGAAACATGGACATAAACTGATACATTGGAATCTTCTCAATAACTAAATCACACCTTTTTTTGTGAGACCCATCTTTTGTAACGTATGCCACTATTTTATACTTCTCGAGATCTACTAGTTTATGTCCTGCCTCATTTGTGCTTTCCATATGTTGACATACTGGCATTCGTTGCAAGCCACCACAATGCTCGCATGAACCATCCAAGCATGTTGTCCTGTAGAATATTTGGCCATCCTCTATTTGACATAAATTTTTTGATAAGCACTCTCTTGAATATTTTGGTGGGGCTTTTATGCCACAATCCTGCAAAACATCGTTAGTATGCAAATCTAAACATATAGAACGATAAACATCATAATTGTTAGTGAATTCAATATGTAGTCTACAACAACAAGAAGTAGTGCATGTGTGATTTATCTTGACATAAAAAGGTTTAAGCATTTAAAAAAATCTTTGAGAAAAACTAATTTGAGGATAATCATTTTGAAATTTATGAAAAAATTGGGTTTGAGTTGTATCCAAAAAATGCTTTGGATGTGGCTCATGGTTATGAGTACCGATTCTCCTTCTTATGAGATCCCTTTGATTCAAAGATGTCATTGTATTATTCTTCCAATAATTTTCAATTAGTGTTCTCAATGCTTCAACAATTTTTTTATCTTTATGTGGCAATCTTCCCGAGAATGCCCATAATTCATTTGAATTGGTTCCCTCAATTCTTTGCCGCCTTTGAACGACTTTTGATAAATTTTTTTTGCTAATTCCCATTTGTTCACTTGTCTTTTTAATGAGACAAGATCTCTTTGTTTGATAGCTTACCAAAGTTGATGTAATGACA
>VDFB02091826.1:0-44842 GCA_007258455.2 Sequoia sempervirens | reverse complement strand
GAATATTTTAGGAACTTAGAGTTGGCAACTCCAAAATCACCTACAAAATCAACAAACCCTTGCATCTCCACCGTGAAACTGATGCACAACAATATCTTCACCCTAGATGCCTCAAATGGGAGTGATTACAACCACAAACCCTAGGCGTTTAGCCTAGGAAAAGCCACACGCCTCTACCAGAGTTGTACGGCATGTCAGCAGGGTGCAATACTTTTAGAAAATAAACTGTCACTATTAAGTCTTCATATCCTTTGCAAGAAGGGTTGCCTAGATCTAGTGAGGCCTTCGAAACGATACCCACATCACCAAACTCATCATATAAATCCGGAATTCCATTCTAGAGGGTACTGCTTACCTGGCAACTTCATACAACAAACAAATCTGAAAATTGTTCATAAACCTCGGTAAATACCTTTACTCTGAAATGATGTTCAATATATCTGTAAGCTCTTGATAAATCCTTCAAACCTTGGATTGAATTTTCCTCTAAAATCGTTTGTGTGCAATGCATAACCCCTGAATGGAGCTATCCGCAAGCAACCTTGGGAGATCTTTCACTCTTGTAGCATATTGTTCGTCATGAAGGTTTTCGTCCTCAATGTCAAGATTTTCGGATTTTCCTGTCTAACAAAAAAACCCTTCTCAATTTTCTCGAAAACATGAATATGCAAATGAGCTCACAAAAGGGCTTTTATATCTCCCTCCAATTCTCACACCCTTGTTGGCAATTTAAGATTATTTTATTTATTTTATTTCCCGCCTTATATGTCCCTTAAGTTGGCGCCATTTTATGATATAAAATAATCTTTTTAAAACTCCTTGTATCGCCTTTACCATAAAGTCATTTAAATTAATAACGCATTAAAGTTAAAACTTTTAATTAACTTTAATATTACGTTATTTAAACATGAAGCTCTAAACCAAGATAACTGGTAGGATAAACCCTTGGTAAGAATCTGCCAACAATTTTGATATGGTAATACTAACCGACTAGGATGTTGACCACCCTGTGACTTACTAAAAATAGTATGGATAAAGTGTCCAAAACATGCTTCAGAAGGTACACAACAATAATCTTGGAAACATTGATCTAGGAAACACCAATTGAGCTCAAATGGTTGACTCACTAGTCACCAGTGCCCTCAGAGGAGCCCCCTAACCATTCCGTTAGTCCACAGGGACCAAGTGATGGACTAATCTCTACAACTGACGACTGCCTAGGAAAAGGGGACATTACATTGGTTCATCCCAGTCTTCTTGAGGATGAAACCCCTCTTGGAGAAGATTGGGTGTGGTGGTGAAAGATCTACCTAGGCTAATGTTTGTTGGAGATATCGATCAGGTATTTGACAATGCATTCAAAGATTTGGTTTTCTAATTCACGAGTCTCTTTTAGAGACAAATTTGCAGGAGATTAGAAATATTATAAAATATCTTGTTTGGAAACCTTCCCTGGAAGATTTTGATGGTTTTGGCAATTTTATGTTACTTGGGACACTTTCTCTAGGCATTTGGAGTTGTGGTTGGTTTGTGGGAAATGAAATGTATTATTCCGTAGACATGAGAATAATCCGAGCAAAAATAAGGAGCAATATTTATTTATTATAGTTGCTATTATATATTCCAGGGCATGCTTTGTTGCTGGGTTAGTTTCCTTATTTGTTAGTCGTGATTTTCCATCAGCAGTTCGAAGGTTTAGAGGACTCTTATTGCATCTGTTGGAAAAGAAATCTGTAACCTTTCAATCAATACTCCTAAGCGGTTGCCTCCTTTAGGGAATGCGAATTCTTCTTGAGTTGAGTGATTTACCAGTGATAATAATAAGCATTCACCAACTGTGCGCTAGGACTGAGAATCATATTTCAGACTTGTTATCTGAGTTTGCTGGTCATGGCAACACTTTCCATGGCGTATGGGGTTGAATAGAAGTTAGGGCTGCCTATGCTTGGACGTGGGAATAATTATGAGTGCTGCAATATAACTTCAGAATTAATACATGAAATGTATGATGCTGCTATATAAATCTGAGCCATGCAATCTACAATTGCAGACTGTTACAAATGATGAAAGGTCAGAAATTATTCCTATGTGCATATAGTCTTGTATCAGTCATTACAGTTAAGGAAATAAGCTGCCATTTCAGTCTTTATGCTTTGTGAAAGATTATTGAATTGTTTTGGTTCAAATTAATGTAAATCTTCTTATGTCCAAACAATGCAATCTGCTTAAACACATATTAAACTGACATCAATATACTTACAAACCTGAACTATACAATTGTGACAACAAACACACTGTTGGATTGGCAAAAAGTTCAGAGGCAGATTTGGGTGGGACATTACATCAACCTCTTTTTCTTTGTCTTCTTTGTTTTCAACATACTTGAAAGCAAGATCCCTGTCCATAAGCAATTGTAAAAAAAACTCAAGAATGCTTAAGTATTTATAAATCTTGTTTCCTTTAGCTCAAATCCAACTTTGTTTTCATTTTTTCAATGTATACTTGTGTATGTGATCAAATTAGTTTGTAATTGATTAGGATTTTATGTCTTTAAAGTTGATTTAGAGAATAGTGCATAGAAAACCTTTAATTCCTTAAAAAATTCTATATCTCATGATTTTTTCATTGTGCGAAGTTTGGGTGTTGAGTTCCAGTTACAAGTCCAAGTCCAACATTATCTTGCTGAATCTCTACCAAGTCTAAGTCTGGTAATTATGATTTAGATCACTCTATGCACCTCTATCTCTATTATACCTTGTCAATCTGATCTCTAGAATTATATTCACTTATGTTTCTTGCTGGAATACGTCATTAAGAATGTAATGTACAAGGAAAACCTTAATGTGAACATTAAGTGACCAAGTTAGTTGATTTCACTAACTTAATCGATCTATTTTGAGATCAATGATGAGCCTCGGAACTATTCTATAACTTGATTTCTTAGAGCAGTGAGTTATATATCAAAATTCCTGTACATCTAGTTGTTAATGAAAGGGAGGAATTCAAAAAACATCCATTGTAGTCCTTTATGATTGTTAGTTTTATGATCAAATTAATGACACAGAAATTTAATTCAAAATCAGACACAATAACACAGCAGATACCCTGGGAAAACCCTCCTCTTGAGGGAGAAAAACTCAGCAACAAATATATATCTCTTATATATATGTAATGGCAACAAGTCTCTTTACAATGAGGCCAATCTCAAGGCCAATAATCAGCACCTTCACAAGATGCAATGATGGATAAATAATCTGCAGTTCCTTGCAACTCAAATCTGCTCTTGAAGAGTTCGCAATCTGCTCTTGATGACTTTACAATCTGCACTTGATGAATTCGCAATCTGCTCTTGGTAATTCACACTTGAGAGAAGAGAAGAGACTTCAAACTTGCTTGTTCAAATGAATGGAACAAACTTGTATTTATACAATTTGGGAGAGAGAGGTCGCACCTCTTCATGTAAGGTCGGCCATCATAAAAATATAATTACAATTAATAAAATGCAAGTTACAAGGAAGGTCGGCCAAGATAATAATTACAATGTTGCTATGTGAAGTGCCTCTTCACATTAAATATTAATTATCATTAACAAATGACGTGTCTCTTGAGCAATCACAATCTTCTATAAATTAAATAGCCCCAAGGCTATATTTAATTTAACCAATAATGTAAAGGAGATCGCTGGAAGAATACTACTGACGCTGCCATAAACATCAACAATGATTTTCAGCCATCATTTTCATAGGTAACTGGATTGGTTTTGTGTAAAAGACACATGAAATGATCTATTTCCAGCTGGGCTGAAAGTTTGGACATGATTGTACAAATTATTGACCAATCATTTTTTTGAGCTGAAATTTAAGCATGCATATTTAGTCCATTCACTCTGACTTAGTTTATTATCACACTTTGTACCTTTGTCTTTTTGAAGACACTTATGGCCAGTCTTTATAATTTCCTTTCTACCAATGCTTTAAATATGAGAAACAACTTTGATTTGACATGGCTCTGTTAAGTGTTTGGAATATTAGATTTGACTAAAAAAACAAGGTTGTCATTTGGTGCACTTAATTTACTGATCAAGTCGAATGTCCACTGCTGCAGGTATGCTGCAATATTAGGATTGTCAACAGTTGATTTGGCTCGCTTAAGACCGGTAGATAGTCTCTTATTCTATTGAAGTGATTTAGATTTATGATTTGTAGCTGATGAGTACAAGCTACACACACATACATACATGTACTCACATTTATAATTTCATAAATTATTATTAAATAGATTGAGATATATGCATATATGTGATTTTTGGTTTTACTGACAATTCAATTAAGATGTTTAATATAACTGTCCTTTGCATTTACATTTTTAGTGATAAAATATTAAAAAATATAGATGTGCAACCATCTATCTCCAAACTACTAGCTTTCTTTTGTTCCTCCTTCCTTGCTTCCTTTGCTATGTGCTCATTCACATGTGTCATAGCTAAAATGCTTGAAAACAACTAAGTTATGTGCAGGAAAATATATGGATGTTAATTTGTTTTACAAGTTATGTTATATGCTTGCATTTATATACATATGCACACTAGTATGGACCCATGTAAGAAACTTGAAACAATGTGATGTATGCAAATATTTTTATAATAACTTAAAGGTCATGCTTATGCTTGGATTGTCTTTCATGAATTGAGGGCACCTTGGCACCTTGGTCTCTGGCAGAAGACCACCTATTAACTGTGTTTGATCTTCAAATCCTTTCAATTGGTTGGTCAGTTGAACAAACAACTAACCATACCCACATGGATATGTGCACATGTTTGGAGGTTTATCGCATAACTGCAGCCTATAATACTTTAAGTAAATCCTTACCTTATATTTAGGTTGTTCATACAACCTTGGTTGTTGGCTCTTTGGTTTCACACATAGTAGATTAAATAGACATCTATTCCATGGAGTTCATATGAGCAAAAATTCCTTTAGACACCTGTGGGCATTGTGAACCTCTTAAAAAAATGATTGTAGAAGTGACCCCAACAACCCTACAATCTCTCTCTCTCTCTCTATATATATATATATTTGTTAATGTATGAATCCATTAATCAAATAGAATCATCCATATATATATATAATAATCACTCATAAATAACACCATCCAGATATAAATTGTATATTATATATAAATGGATGATGCTATTTATATGACTGATGGATTCACACATTAAGAATAGATGTATGATGTCATTTATATAAGTGATGGATTCATACATTAATAACTATAATGTTATTAGTATTACAAACTTCAGCCATGAACAGTACATTACATAGAGGCTTGTTAAATAAGCTTGAGAAATAAACTACTTCCTAGAAATCAGGAACCTCCTCATAACAATAAACCTCTATGTACATGTTGGTTGGAAATTTTGTATTCTTGTGAAAGTATACAAAATTGTGATTTCAACCACAGCACGTGAGATTAAACTCTCCTAATTAAGGGAAGGCTCCCCCTTTAAGTAAACAAAACTAAATGGATAGGATAGCAATCGTTCCTCTTATTTCAGGAAAGATTATGTTCTCTCTTTACAGAAAAGAAACAGTATATGTTGATAAAACTTATTACAGCAGCTATGCAGTGGAATTAAGAAAGAGGAAATAAAGTTTCCTGAAAGCACAAAGACTTCCATTACTTCCTCCGGGACGGGAAAACAACCAATAAGCACAAAGTCTTGAGGAATGAGATCCTATCTACCCTTTTCAGAATAATTACTTAATGAAAACATACAACATAAAACAGCTCAAAGTCTGTAACTACGATGTATCTTTTGATTATTCTAAATGAGAACTACTACGAGCACAAAGTCTTATAATTCTTCTCAATTTCTAATACTAACTATAAATTCAATCTTCACATTTACAGCACAAAGACTGCAGATATTTAAATTGAATCTCTCTTCAGCAATATTTCACAAGTCTCAAGTAGTCACAAAATAATGCTCCAAAATGACATAAGAACATGAAGGATGCAAAATGAGAATTCAGCTCAAAGTCTGAAATTCTAACTTCTTGATATTACTTGAAAATTCACAATTATCAACTATAAAGCTCAAAGACTTTATGAGTATAAAATTCTGCAGAGTTTTCTTGCTTGCTAAAAAGATATCAAATTACAATAGACCCCCTCAAGTATTTATAGGAGGGAGGTTTGGAGAAAAAGGTGGGAGGATCTCAACAAACTTGAGAAAATCTCTCAACCGATAACTAACTGCAATTGACTTATTCAAAATTACAATCCAAATTGTGATTTGTTTTGTAAGATTTTACATGTAATTACATTTTTCAAAATTGCAAGGAAAGAACACTTGCAATTGCAAAATTTGTTTTTACATATATTTGTCGAAAGTAAAAATACATAAAACAACCTAATATTTTAATCTGTCACATTCCTATCTTTGAAAGATAAGAATTTGCTGATGATCATCTGCAATTCATTTGCATCGGGGCCCAATGTGTTCTTGGCTACTGCAACAGTCTTCAAGATTACATCAAAGTATCTGATTGTTGCAAGTCTATGTTCTTCATAAGAAGTTTGCATTTTATCAAGGATTATCTGATGATTAACAAATTTGTGAATCGAATCCATGGTAAAATGCTCTGATTCCAATTGTTGACGAAGATTGGTTGCCATTTCTGTAGTAACTAAATCAGCTGCAACTAATTCATCTTCATGATTCAAAACTGTGCAAGAGATTTTCTCAAAACTTAAAAGAATATCCTGTTGAACTTCATCATTCATTTCTAGAGTGGCCTGGATATCTTTGATAAGATCTTGAATAACTAATGACTTATTCGTCATAAGTTCTTCAAAATTCTATGTATTTCTCTCTATTTGGTAAGATTGAATTGCTGCATAGAATTTGTAACTTGACTTGATCTATCTCATGCCAGATTTTTAAATCCTTTTCAAGCGATTCCAAACTTTGCTTGAAAGCTTCCAAAGTTTGATTCAATTTTATCTTTGCTATTCTGACATTGTTTAGAACTTGCAACGTCTTTTCAATCATTGGAATGCTTTGATCAATCAACTGAGTTATCCATGAATCAACTGCTTTGGCCTTTTGTGCAAATTTCTCTAATTGTCTGACTGATTGATTAGGAGGAATTGAAGATAGAGAATCAATTGCTTCTGATGATCCAGTAATCCTTTGAATAACTGAAACTAGCTGATCATTGTCTTCCTTGAGCTTTTCCTTTTTGGCTAGAAGTTCATTATAGCTTTGTGCCAAAATTGTTACTGAACTCTGAGCATCTTGCATCATATTGGCATGAGTCTGCTTGCCCAATTCCACCCTAGTGAACCTGTAATCAGACACCTGCATCTCTTCATGTGGTTTATCAACAAGAGGCTTTGCAATCTCAGCATATTTAATTTTATTGCTGTCAACAAACACTTGTGAGACTGTTTTTGCCTTCTTCTCAACCATTGGTTTTGATTTCTTCAATTTTTGGAAATCAAAAACATCAGGAGACACTGCTTGTTTCTTTCTTTTAGGAGCAATTGAATTCAACCATGGAGGAAGATCCAAGGTTGTCACATCTGAAATAGCAACTGCAGTCTCCGTAGAAATAGACTCAGTTTGTGTTACAACTGAAATTCTAGATGGTGCCTCAGTTTGTATAGCAACTATATTTTGCTCAGAAGACAAATTACAATTAGGATTAGCCATGAAACAATCAAAGCTCGCTACAAATGTATCTATCTCTGGGAGAGTTATTTCTGACATGGCTGGAAAGATTGGATTCGTATCAAAAATATTTTCCAAGTTATTGGGTAAGCTTCTCATGGGAGTATTCACTATTGATAAAGACTGATGACTAGTTTCTTGAGGTGGAATAGAAGGAACAAAAACTGTGGAGAAGGAATCAACATCACTGTCGATAGGGGACACAGGAGATATGGCTGATTTTGGTATTGGAGCTTCAATGGGAGGAGTTATCTCACTTAGAATGGTAGAAGTTTCAAGAACCTCTACTTCTTGCTGATCCAAAACCTGAATCTGCATTTGATTAACTTCCTTTCCCTTTAGTGTTTCTTTTTCCAATTGTAGTTCTGCAGCTCGGCTTACCTTCAACTTAATTCTAGTACCTGAGGAAGAAGCTCCTTCTTTTGATTTCTCTCTAATTTCTGACTTCAATCCCTTAGGACCAGCTGGATCATCTTCAGCCCTAACTCTGATTTTAATAGTCTTGACACCTATGCTTTTGAGCCAAGCGTTGGTGTTTGCCAAGACTGATTGAAATCTATCAAAGATAGAGACAGATTCCTTTTGAGACCACTGGATTGCAGGAATGAGCGCCTTAGCAACTCCTTGTTCTTCATATTCAGGATCTAAAATCTGCCTATCATCAATTACACCTTCTGGAATTAAGGTTAGATTCAGATCAACAATTTGCTCCACTATAAGTCTGCAATAATCCATTCTGTATATATCCTTTTCTGTCCGGAGGTCTGCCCAAATGTCTTCTATATGGTGGACATGAGTGAAAGCTCTTTTAATTTTGTCTTTCATCCTTCTATAATCAAAATCTACTCTTGCCTGAAATCTCTTCAATGTTATTTCCTGAAGTTCAGTCTCCATTGCTTTGGCTCTTGAGGAAGTTGTTAAAGAATACCTCCCAATCACAGAATTGCTCATGATGGATCAAACTCTCCGGTCTTCTTGTTGTATAACTTTAGCCATTGAATGCTGTCATCAGGTATCTTCTATAGCTCATGATAATCTTATCAGTCGGATATCTTGGAAGCATATAAGGTTGGTCTTCAAAGCATCCAACTCTCATATAAGTGAAGGTAGGGAATTGAAGAAACAAGCAGTCATACTCATTTACTTTATTCCAAGCCTCCAAATACATTGTTTTGCCTATGTCTTTGTCAAGAAAATAAACACACCAAGTAACAAAAGCATCTTGAACTCTTATAATGTGCTTGGTTTTTAAAATCATTTGATCATAATAAATTCACTTGAGCACAATGATGTCTTTATGAGGAGATAAACCTAGAAAATACCTCAAATAAACTGCTATATAAACTAAACAAGTTCATAGAAGGTAAGTGGTGGGAACACGTGCAAAGCTGTTTCTACCTAGCTGTCCAGCATTCTTTCACCCAAAAGTATTGAATCTGTGCGTCTAATATGCAAGACATGCATCAGGTTTTCAATTTTTATTTAAGGCCTTCAAACACATAATGCTGGAGTCATATCATTATTTAACTGCAAAATGGATAGTATTTAATTTGGGTATAGGGTTACCACAGTGCGTGATTTGAAAGCACTTAGAAAATTGATATGTTTGAGCTAAATATTCTTTTTCTGCTCAAAATGTTTGTGAGCACTCTTCAATGTGATCTCTGAATATGTAGTAGCATCAGGAACTCTGAAAATTCTATTGATTGTCTCAGCATCAAGTCTGATAACCACGTTGCCATCATCGTCTTTGATAGTTCTGGATTCTTTATCAAAATGGGATGCACATGCAAGAACGAATTCAGGCTCAAGAGCAGCAACAGGAAAAGAAGAGACCAGATGAATATGACTTCTCAGCAATTTCTGCATGTCAGGAGAAGTAGATTTCTCAGCTCTCCCAAGAAACTCAGACATATCAACATGCCCAATTTCTGTGTCCTTGATTTCGTCAATATTTGAAACCACGTGAGATGGGGAAATCTCATTCTGATATTTATCAAATTTGTACTTCATCTTTTTTGCTTGATTAGGATCATCCTTGAGTTCCCAATTTCCATGATGTGAAAGTATGCCGCTCCGACAGGCGAGCTTCAAATCTGATCACACTTGACATTATGAAGAATGTGAGTAAATTCGATTTTAAAAAATACGAATTTTCTAGAGCAAACTGATATTAGATCTGTTTGGGATTCACACAACGTGGCTCTGATACCATGTAATTGTAAACAAATCTAATGGCAAGTATTAGAGATTAAGGGTTCTATAAGTATTCTCAATTTCAGAAATCTACCAAAAAAAAAACAAACTAAGACACAGATTTTTGACTTCCAGAAAGACACAGATTTTGACTTCTAGATTTAATGATAATCAATGTGCTGAATGCAGAACATTATAGATTTCTATATCACACTTTATCGAGAAGGTTGCTGCGCATAGTAATATTGAGGAAACCCGCCTCTAGAGACCGTCTAAAGCAGAAGGGCGTGTCTCCACCAGTGGAACGGCCTCATGAGAGACGCGTTCTTCGGCGTGATTGCTGGATGCGCGTTAACTGCGTATATACTAGTGACGAATGAGAGTAAACTGATTTTAAGATATGGCGGTATTAAATATGATTCGAATTTTATACTCGTATGATATGATTTTCTAGAAATAATGATAAGCTCGAATCAGGTATGAATGACGATGGTGCTTGCAGCAATCGTCTTCCATATCTGACCGACGCTATCATTCATTAACAGCGTAGATATAGAATTATATTCAATCATCTTGAATTTGTCTAAATGAGCTTTGGCATACTTAGTTTGTGGTACAAATTGTATATGATGAAATTGCCAATTCTACACCTAAACAATATTGAAGTACGCCTATATCTGTCATATAAAAAACAGAATAAATATCAAATTTCATATATTGAATTAAGTGGACAATGGTTTTGGTTATGGAAAGATCATCAACATAGACAATTAAGATCACTATGTCATCAACACTGATTTTGAGTATTTGACATAAAGAGGGTTTAGAACAGGTTTTTCTCAAGACCATAATCTCTAAGATACTTACCAATTTTAGAATACCAAGCTTGAGGAGCTTTCTCAAGTCCATACAAGAACATTATCAATTTGCAAACTAAATGTTCTTTTCTAGGAACCTAGAATCCCTATGTCTAAATCATGTAGATTTCCTCCAAATTTTTGTTCAAGAAGGCAATTTTAATATTCATTTGATATACTTTTGATTCAAATTGAACAACAATGGAGATAACTAACCGAAAGGTTACAATATTAACAGTAGGGGCAAAGGTCTCTTCATATTCTACCCTTTTCTCTTGTGCATATCCTTTGGCAGCAAGATCAGTTTTTTACTTGTCCAAATAATCATTTTATTACCTTTGTTACCCCAAGTTTTTGGGACAGGGACAGCAGGGGACGAGGGGACGCATTTCGGAGTCCCTGATTTTTTGGGAAATTTTTGGGGATGGTAGGGGACGACAAAGGGGACAGCTATAAAAAAAAAAAGGGAAAATTTAAAATATTTAGGGAAATTTTAAATTTTCATATGATAACATTGATAAAGTATTCATATATACATTATAGAACCTTAAAACATAACATTTGTGTTAAATTGAGAGTTCACATGAGAGTCAATGTCGAATAAATTAGAAAATGTCATACTTAATTCAAATTTCTTTCATAATTCATTGTTAATATGCATATGATATTAAAATACAAAATACAAGTTACAAAAAATGCTCAAAGTCTACAAGTTTCACTTTCAATTACAATAGGAAAATACAAAAAAAGGAAGTATACTGCTGCTCCTAATTTGCATCTCTCAACACTGCATCAAAATCGGAGTCCTCTAAGTCACTACCACTGTGAGGGTCTGCCTCATCCAACAGAACCCCAACCAATTCCTCTGGTGCCTCCTCCTCATCAACCTTGGCGACATCTTCGCGGTCGACATCCCACCATAAAGCTGGAGTTTGCCGGTATTATGGAGTTTGATGATCTTAAAGTCGAAGAGCACTATGCACGACCACTAGCTTCTTTGCTCGTCTAGAGGTAAGTCGATTCCTCTTGATGGAGTGGATAAAGCCATATGTGGACCAATTCCTCTCTGCAGTAGAGGAACTAGCATCGTATGAAAGGAAGCAAATGGCAAGCGTACTCAATTGTGGTGTATCCTTCCCGTGCCATGTCCACCATCCAATAGGGTTAGTTTGAGCTAATGTAGCTGTATCTATCTTCGCCTCTAGTTTACTGAATGTTGGATCACGAAGATTTGTGAAGGAAAGCCATTGTGTACGAAGTATTGTAGACTCATCAATTAAATACATCTTACGAAAGGCCTTCATTAGCCCTTCTTTCACCTCTTCATCATCACAAGGAGGCAATCTTCCAACCTTTGGTGCATACCATTTGGGAGTAAGAGCAAAGGCTGCCATATGAAGCGGGGTGTTTATTGTGTTCCATCTCCACATCACAATGGGCTTAATATGTTGGTGATATAATCTAAAAGTAGGATCCTTAGCCAAAATTGTTTGCTTTATCTTTCCAAGTATGTTGTCCAATGTCTCATATATCTCTCCAAGACTAGGAAAGTTTGTATCAGCATATCTAATGACGTCTACAACAGGTGAGATGAAAGAGTGAACCTATGTTCCCTAGTCGTACTTGATGATGGTGAATGTAAATTCTTGTAGTAGTAACAACTAGCAACTTATTTGTCCTTGAATGATTGGTTTCTCGACCAAATACATTAGCACTTGATAGTCCACATAAAATGTAATCAGTGTTTTTGGTTAAATAAGCATGGAAAGGGACCTAATCCCATAGTTTAGAACATTAACATCTTAAACATAAAGAAAATCTAGAGAAGAGGCACACAAGCCACCAAGAAATCAACAAGGCATGTAGGCCTGCCAGAAAATAAAACAACAAAAAACTAAACAGATAGCAAAAAAGGAAACACCAACCACCAATAGCAAGAAAGGAAACAGCACTCAGGAGCTAAAAACAACTACTTGATCAGGTTCCAGTTATCCATCAAATCATTCAGCAATTCCTCCCAATCCTCTTTGACCTGGATCTTTTTCTCCTTCTCTTTGTCGACTTTAACCAACGAAGAGTCCTTGTTCTTTCCCTTTTCTTCCTTTGTTTATTGATTTTGGAATGACCTGACACAGTCCCCATCACACCCTTCATCATAATGTCCTTAGTAACAAAAATAAGGTTCTGGAGGGCCTATTCCATTCTCTGCATTTTGTCATAGCAACTATTGACATTCATCTTGCTCTCCATTTCCTTCACTTTCATCTGTAGAACCTCCAGCTGAGTTTTAAAAGACATAAGAAAGTCCTTCTCACTCTCAATTCTATCATCTATATCACCCTTTTCAGCCTCACCTTTATGTTTGTCCAAAGAAATTATGATCAAACCTTCATCCTCCTTTAGGTTTCTTTCGTCTTCATCCTCTTCCTCATCTTCATCTTTAGTCTCCTCCTTTTCATCTTCATCCTTCTCTTCCTCATACAACTGCTCCTCCTTTGCATCATCATACTACTCCTCAACATCAACTTGCAAATACTCCTCTCAGTCCTCAATAGGGTTGTCATCCTTAGACGTTCCCTCAGTATTATGATGGAGGAACTCCTCATCCTCATAGACCTCCTCTTCCTTATTCGAATCTAAATCAATTTTTTTTCCTTTTGTAGTGAACAAAGTGTTAGCAAGAGAGGATTTGGCTAACCTAGTGGGCCTTTGACCCCTAGAAGGAATTAAACTATTCTGCTCCAGATTCTCAATAGCTCTCAGCTCACCTTCAGCATCATAAATATCAATAGGTCCCTCCTCTTCCACAACAGAGCTAACTTTCTTCTTTTCTTTTCCAGTCATAACAAGAGGGGCTTTCCTCTTGATAGGGGTGCCAACCAAAGGATCCAAACTCTCACTCTCCTTATGAATTTTGGTAGAGGAAATATGAGAGATTTTCCAACCATCTTTTGCAGAATCTTTCCTCTTATCTGGGGTAATGATAAGAAGATCCTTCAACAAAGCAGGGCTAGGGTTTTCACGAGGCCCAGAAGACCCCTCCTTACTTTTAGTGCCCTTCTTCCCACCGGATTTACTGACCGAGCTAGAGATCCCTTTCAAAAGTTTAGTAGAGATAGGAGGGGGCTCAATTTCTTGAATCTTCACATTGCTTTCCCTAACAATAGGGTTTTTCTTAGGGTCCACCAAGAGGCTGAATTTATAAAGAGTTGTTATCAAGCCCTGGTGCAAAAGGGGGTAGGTCTCATCAGCAATATACTTCTCAAGGGATGAAAACAAATAAAAAGGAAAATTTATCTTTTGACCATGCCTAATATGGTTGAAAATAGGAAAGTGATAACCATGAATTGTTTAAAATCTTTCTTCCAAAGTGAAATATTTCATAACGTGGAGACCATTATGAAATAGTTTTGGGTGATAAGCAATGGCCTTACTTCCTCATAGTAGGATAACCCCCATAATAGAATGAAAGATTCCCAACCCAATCCGATCTGATTTTTTTGAGTTTGTCTTTTCAAGAAGTCTTTGACCCGCAAATAGGAAAGGTTTTTGTTTAGTTTATTTTTGAGTTTTTTCTGATTTTTTTTTGGTGTTTTTGTGTTTTATGCAAATAACTCCTGAAAGGGTGGCAATGACAGGCTTTGGTGCATCCAATGCGTCACCCACTCCAAGCTTCACCTGTGGGGCCTCCCGTATATCCTCATCATCGCTGCCCTCTAAATCTGTATCCTGTATATGCTCATCATCCACATCAGACACAACCTCAATGAGATGTGCCTTGCCTTTTCCAAGGCATCTGTGTCCAAGCTCCCATTGCTCCTTACATGTGAAGCATAGCTTCTTCCTTCTCAACTCATTATGTGTCTCTTGATCCATCTTTGGAGGAGGTGGTGTACTCTTGTGCTGTGTCGAAGATCTCTAGAAAGGCTTGGAACCCTTGGAAAACTTCTTATTTTGCGGATAAGAAGTAGGATGTGGTGAAGTGTCAAGGTCTAGGGCAATCTGAATAGCCTCATGTAAGGTCTTAGGCTGAAGTGCCTTGACCAAAACTTGTAACCTGTCATGTAAACCCTCTATGAAAAGCATTGCCACACGTCTATCTGGCATCTCAGGGACCATAACAGCAATGCGTTGAAACTCGTTAATGTAAGTTTCAACATGTCCAGTCTATCATAGTAGTGCTAAATCTGGCAATCAACCGCTCAGTGAACTCCTTGTAAGAATGAATAAGTCTATCATTTTGGGTAACCAAACCATGATGCCACCAATCGTAAGCCACACCCTCCAAGTGTAGTACTACAAACTAGATGGCCTCATCCTCAGGCATCGACTTAAGTGAAAAGTAGATGTCAAGCTTGTGCACCCAAGCTCGGGCAGTGATCTTGCTACCATCAAAGGGAGATATAGTAAGCTTGTGAGTAGCTTGATGGAGGTCACCATTATGCTGTTGTCTAGGCCCCCTATCACCACGGTTCCTCATGCTATCTCTACGTTGTGAACAATATTGAGGTAGAGGGAAGGCATCTCTAACATGCTTTGGAAAACGTTCCCACTCATCACTCGTTGCCATAACATCCTAAAACTCCACACCCTCAAGCGGGTCAACTAGTGGTGGCTCATCTCTAGGAGGAAAATGAGGCTGCATGGGTCTATCTGCTATACGTGTATGAGTCTTGTCACCCCTAGGAGAACCAAGATAATTGTCCATTGACAAGGGAGCCTTGCTACTCCCACAGCTGCCTATAATTGTAACAAACCTATCTGCCCTATCACGTCTGTCATGTATGCCATGCCTATCCCTAGGCCAACCCAAATCCATCTTGTCAAGGGTATTCTGAAGTCTGTCTAAAGCCTATACAATCAGTGGTTGTGTATTAATGAGAGTTCTGAATAACACACGATCAGGATCTTCTTGTGGATTCTGTCTCGCCCTCTAAAGGGGACTTCTATTTCCATCATGGGAATCTCCCATAGCTGCACCTAGAATGCTAGTGTCAACCCCAAACTGTCTGTGTGCTCTCTTGCGGGTGTAATATTTGTGTGGCTCGACCTCTCTAGGATGCATAGGACTAAATTGAGTGCCCACAAGCTGGCAAGATCATAGCTCTGATACCACTGAAAGATTCCCAACCCAATCTGATCTGACTTTTTTGAGTTTGTCTTTTCAAGAAGTCTTTGAGTTGCAAATAGAAGAGGTTTTTGTTTTGTTTATTTTTGTGTTTTTTTGACTTTTTTTTGGTGTTTTTGTGTTTTATGCAAATAACATAACATATAAAATGGCTGGAAATAGAAGATAACTGAAATATGAAATAGTTCTATTACTAAAATATTGGAATTACACAAATATGGGCTAAATGCAACATACCCATTCATCCATAGACCTGGAAATGAGCTATTACAAGGCTGTAGTAAAATTCTCAGGTTTGATATAATGTTGTGACATCAATTTTGAACTCTCCCTGCTCTAAGTATGACTCCACAATTTGGTTCCAGGTGTGAGATGAGTTTTACAATTGCTGTAGGTGGATTTTTAGCTCCAAATCTTCAAGAACTCCACTTGGCACCTAGGGTTTGAAGCCCAAATGCCCAACGAAGGTGCAGTTGACTGTAAGGCTCCTATTGGATGGTAAAAATGCCCTCAAAAAGGTCTGGTCTGCAATTTAATATAATTTTTTCCCTTCCAAATGACTGATTTGCAATATCCTTCCCAAAAACTTGTTGCCAAATTGATAAGAAATCTTGTCTATGATGTTTTTACCTTCTAGAATGCTGGGGCTACGTCTAACACTCCCTTCTCCCAAGAGTTTTCATTCTCGGAAGGCCAAATCTGCATGTAGAAACCCTCCTTGAGCTCCAACCTGCAAGCTGCTCTGAAAATATAAACTCATAATGTGTCGAATGGCAGTCTCCAACTCTCTTTTATAACCTTTTACTATTCCCCCAAAGAGGTCGACCCCCTTTTAGGATTTTTACTTGGCATCATGAAGACTTTTTAGTATTTTTTATTAAAATTTACTTGGCCTCCCTCAAGCAAGGTATAGCTTTCCTCTTGGCCCCTTTTTAATCATTAAAGTTGTTTTTAAAAGACACAAGTTATGTCTCTAGGCATCATGCACAAGGGAGTGAATTTTTCACTATTCATCCCTTCTAATTCTTTGTTACTATTCACCCCTTTACTATTCCATTAGACACAACTTTAATATTTCCAAATTAACCTTGGATTCATCCTCTGAACCCCAAACTGAAGGCTTGAAAAGCTCCCGCCAAGGATCCACAACCCCGGTTAGGTCCCCTAACCAAACTATTGACCTACGAGAACCCTCGTAGTAGGTGAACCTCTACCAATGTCTGAGTTGCCTACGGAAGGGACATTACAGTCCTCCTTTCCCGGGATTGCTTGCCACCAAGCAACTGTAAAGCTGGATGCTGGAGTATCATCTCTCCTTCCCATGTGGCATCCTCCAACGACAAGTCCTTCCATTGTACCAAATATTCCCTGATAACCTTATTCCTCAACCTTTTCTCCCTCATATCAAGAATCTTTGTAGGAATCAGTATCAACCTGCCCTCCTCATCCAATGGAGGCAAATCTAGTGATGGAGTAACTTGCTGCCCCAAAGCCTTCTTCAAACAAGACACATGAAAAGCATTATGTATCTTACTCTCTGAGGGTAACTTAAGCTCGTAGGCAACCTCTCCAATCCTCCAAAGAACTTTGTATGGTCCATAAAATCTAGGCTTGAACTTTTCAGCCCCACTCCTCTTGAGTGTACTTTGCCTGTAGGACTGTAGACGCAGAAAAACCATATCACCAACCTCAAAGGTTCTCTCAATCCTGTGCCGATCAGCATAAAGCTTCTACTAATTCTGTGCCTGCTAAATGTTATCCTTAAGTTCCTTAAGGATATCCTCACTGTCCTGAAGCCACTCTCGAGCTCTAGGCGCTCTTCTATCACCTAGTGCCAAATCCACAAACGATAACGCATCATAACTGTATAGAGCTTGGAATGGAGTCATGCCAATAGACATATGATGCATAGTATTATAACAATACTTGCTCAAATATAACCAATGCACCCATGCTCTCTGCTGACCCGAAACATAATTACGCAAATATCCGTCCACCCACTTGTTGACAATCTCTGTCTGCCCATTAGTCTGAGGGTGGTAATTGGTGCTAGGGGTCAACTCTGTACTTGTAAGTCGGAATAGTTCTTGCCAAAATATACTCATGAATTTGCTATCCCAATAACTTACAATGGTCCTGGGGAGTCCATGGAGTTGGAATACCTCACGGAAGAATAACTCTGCCACCTATGAAGTTGTGAAATCGGCTGCAATAGAAAAGAAGTGTGCATACTTCGTCAATCTATCAACAACCACATATATGCAATCCTTCCTCTGAACTCTAGGAAGACTAGTAATGAAGTTCATTGATATACCTTCCCACTTCTGCTTTGGGATAGGCAATGGCTGCAGAAGTCTTGCTGGGAAAGTATGCTCTGACTTGGTCTGCTTACAAGTCACACACTCGTGAACATAGCGTAAGACATCATCCTTGCGACCCTTCCATGAGAATCTCTCACGAACCCGCTTGTATGTCTTGAAGTACCTAGGATGTCTTGCTAGTGGTGTATCATGGATGGCACGTAGAATCTTTTCTTTCAGCTTCGATCCAGGAACTAAATAGATTCTATCCTTGTAGTATATCACATCATCAATCACAACATACCTGTCATCCTGGACCTGCCCATCCAAAACCTCACATGCATACTGATGTTTGGAATACTCAACTAAAAGTTGAGACTTCCAATTTGCTGAAATCTGAAATATGCCTACCAATTTTTTCCTTGAATTTCCACAACACAAGCCAACACGTCGCCAATTGATTAGCGTTAGCTCCCAAAAGATAATCAAATCAAATGCACTCAATGCCAGGAATGTTCACCAAGATCCTTTAGAAGGCGAGGTGCTAGCATATGGCGGAGGAAACTGAACTATAACTGGAAAGTAAATTACAATTGAATGTAAAAAGGCGGTGAACCAGCCATGAGAGATTTTCCATGTTACCACTTGGTTAGTGGGGGGAAAGCATTACAATGTAAACAAATTCATCCATTGCGGCAAGCATCCACTTAAGTAGTGGGGATACTCCACTTATGTAGTGGGTAAAATATGAAAGATACAATGTTGATTTCCTCCACACTGGTGGTATACCATCCAGGGGTTATATTGTTTGAATTAAATCACAAAGTAAATGTAGAAATATTAATGACTGAAATAGTACTACTATTTGTAGTCTTACAATGCTAATTATCTGCAAAATACCAAGTGTTACAATAGTATAATCAATGCAAGAGATGAAAGATGTTTTCTCCGACTTCGAATCTTCTCAACTGCTGAAATACAAGCCAAATTTTGAACTATAGAAATTCTGATATAAAAATCAGTAAACTGTAGTTTCATAACTAGCAACTATACTAACGTCAAAAATGCAAATTACTCCCATAAACTCCTACAATGCACTCCACAACTGAAAACTCAATGCTTCCAAAGCAAGGTGACCAAATAACCTGAACCAAGCAATGCAAAACAACAACAAATGAAAAGCTCGAATTCCACTGCAGCTATGGAGATGGTACGGCCCTAGGAAGAGGGCGACCTCTTAAAAATTGGAGACTTGATGATAAAATCTGATACAAAAACTCAACAATGAAACTCAATATGCACTTTTGAATGAAGCACACTCCCAATTGACCATCTAGGGAACCATAGTTTCAGGCCCGAAAAATGGTGTAGAAATACTAAGCTCCCCCTTAGCCGGGTTCTGAAATCAATTCAGCAGCATAACTTTACAATATTTTCCAAAGATGAGAATGAATGAGCATGGCCTCAATAAATAAGCTTCAAATGGCAAAAGAAACACTTTGAATTCCAAGAAGTCGAATCACTTCAACTTCCAAAAGGGACGCCACTTCAACCATTCACTTTATTTTGAAATAATAAAATATTATTCATCTTCCCTTTTTGGCATCCATTTCAAAATGCAACAATAAATCATTTATTAAATCATTAAATGCTCAACTTGACCCCTTAATGTCCCCTCTTTAAAACAACTTGAAGTCATCAAGCCTAGGCGTGGGGTACAACTTAAAAACATGAAATTGACTAAGTATAAAACTCAGTCCAAGGAGATAACCAAAACCAACGCCAATATTGAAACTAATGGATTGCCAAAAATAGCATGATGACCTGAACTGAATTGTTGATGATGCCACTGCCAAAATTAGGCTTACTAAAAATAGCCAATGCCAAAAATAGTAAGTTCACCTCAAAACCAACAGAAAGTTGAACTGAGCTGGAAGCAAGACTTATTGAAAGTGGAAACCCTAAATTTGCACATCTGAGTAGCCTACGGATTTCCGGAAATAGGCTAAATCCAAATGAAGAGTGTAGGGCTAAATTGGGGACATTACAAAATCTCACTCATGGAACAAAGGGCAGCAACTAAAGGCCTTCTGGAAAGTGCATCAACAACAACATTTTTCTTCACCTTGACAAATTCAATGTCAAAATCATATGCCTGAATCTTGGTGACCCACTTCTTTGGCCCTCATTAAGTTCTTTTTGTTCCAAGAAGTATTTCAGACTATTATGGTCAGTTCTCACCACAAACTTCCCACCCACCAAGTACTGCCGAAACTTTGCCAAGGCATGCATAATGGCGAGCATTTCCTTATCGTAGGTGGAGTACAATCTCTCATTATCCCTCAATTTCTTGCTCTCATATGCAATGGGATGGCCGTTCTGCATATGTATGGCTCCTATGCTCCCTCTGGATGCATTGCACTCTAGAACAAAGGGCTGAGAGAAATCTGGATGTGCTAAAACTGGATATGTGCTCATAGCCTGATTGAGCTTTTCAAATACCTTCTGTGCCTCATCTTAGGAAATAGACATTTTTCCTAATGTGTGCAAGCTGAAATAATGAGAAATACCCAAGTAGATACCAAATCTCAATGAAATAAATGCTGATCATTGGTACAATTAGAAGCAACTGAAAATATCCAACTATGAACAGCAGATCCAATGATCAACAATGGTGATTTGATTTTTAGAAACCCTCAAATGCAGAATAATCTAAGCATACATCATATCTGAACTATTGAAAACTTATTCAAAATATGAAACTTTTATATATATATATATATATATTGATAATGCAATAGTAGAAACCCTCAATTGTTGACAAGGCACATCATATAGAAGTAGGATTGCTGATTTCAAAGAGATTTTAAGTATATAGTTGGTAGATGGAAGATCTAGAACTGGTCACAACAATTAAAGGGTTGCACATCGACTGCAAGGCAGAATATATCCTTCACAAATAGCAATAATACTTAAAATCTCTTCGAAATCAGCAATCCTATGATTGTACGGTGGTGATAGGAGTGGAGTAATGGTTGGAAATATTAATTACAGCAAGTCCAAATGGGGCAGCTTTTAAATGATGCACTGTAGCGATAATGATGTAAACTTAGTGATCCAAGTGTTGGTAATCTTTTCATGAACAACAAATGATGATTTCATTTGAATTTGCTTGCAAATACTCAATCAATCTATTCCAATCTTCAATCAATCTTCAACAAATCAACACAATTGTGATCCTTAGATGGAATCACCTTTGATGGATAAGAGGGCTTTCATCCTGAAATCTAAATATGGAAACTAAGAGGGTTTTCATTCTTTGGGTCTCCCATGCCAAGGGTTTTTGTCCTTGTATGCTTCAAACCCCAATTTGGAAGGAGTGATGAAATGACAAATATAGATAATTTTCTTTGAGTAAACGATTTTCCTTTATGGTTGCCTTTTAGACCCTCTATTTGAATTTACTTTTCCCTCCAAGTGTTTAAAAACACTTTTTAATCAACTTTTACCTCCAAGTGTTTGAAAACACTTTTTAATCTACTTTTTCTTTCAAGTGTTTAAAAACACTTTATAAAATATTACATCGTGTTTAAAAACACTTTTTTAAATAAAATCTTACATAGACCTTATAATAATATTTAAGTTCCCCTTTTGAAATTAAAGTGATTGGGTCCAACTTAAAATATTATTAAATTAAATTATTTTCCTTATGTATCTCTTAGCCTATGGGAAATAAATAATAGGCTATAGGTCCTTAATTAATTCTTTTAGTTGTGGGAAGGAGACATGACAATAACTCTTCGTCTCCAACCATGTGCCTTAGGTAGATAAATGATTGTTGAGAAAACTCAAATTTATTCAAATTCAATTCAACTTGTTTTTGTTCAAAATTTGCAAAACTTGCTTTACATGGGATGGGTTGGATGTTTGTCATAAGTGTCACTGGTGGTTAGAATGTCGTTCGAGTAAACAATGATATAGGATTCTATAAATGGTCTTAACATCATTCATCAACCTCATGAAAGCTAAGTCACTAGGTTCGAATTCGAATTCGAGTTCGACAACATTGAAATTCGGATGAAGTTCGACAAGAAAAAAATTTGAAAAGTATAAAATTCGGATTAAAAGAAAAATAAAAACAGAGTGCTCTCGACTGGTCGCTTGAGAAACTCGTGAGGTGGGCGAAATGAAAACCTTTGCGCATATTCCTGAGAAACTCGCATGAGAAACTCCTTAGGTCACGGCGCCGAAGAAAACCAGAAACGTGGTCAAAGAAGTGAGAAGTGCAACCAGAAACAGCGGCAGTTGAAGAAAGCGAAATTTCAAAACGTGAGAAACGCGAATAAAAAAAATCCTTCGATTGGCGGCTAAAAGAAACCAGAATTGCGCGGAATTTCCAAACGCGAAAAGATGCTTTCGATCGCCTTCTAAACTCTGTGCTTAAAGATTGGAATGATACGCGTTTTAAAAAAAAATTAGGTCGAAAACGAAAACTCCAAAACGCGAAACAGAAAACTTTTTAAAAATATATTTTGATGGAAAAATGATGCGGGTTTCCGTACAAGGCGAACTCGACGAACATTAACGAATTTGAAGAATTTTTTTGATATTCGCCTAAATTCGAACCTCATGCTTGAGGTTCGGCGAATACGGTGACTTAGCATGAAAGTACTAGGATCATTACACAACCCAAAAGGAAATACTAACTATTCATAAAAACCTTGCTTTGTCTTGAATGTTGTTTTCCATACATCCTCCTTTATTTTCTCTTGTTGATGTCCATAATTTAAATCTATCTTTGGTGAAGTACTTAGCATGTTGTAGCTAGTCCAAAACATCATTGGTTTGTGGAAGAGGACACTTATTACTAATAGTTGTCTTATCCAAAGTATGAAAATCCAAATATACATTCTCCATGAAACGTCTTTCTTATTTACAATGACAATTGGAGAATAATATGAAGATGTGCTAGGGTGGATAATGCCTTGGTCTAATGAAGATTGCAATTATCTCTTTACTAGTGATTTCCAATAAAACCTAATGTTGGGGAGAAGTCTACCTAGTAGCAACTGAATCTTTTGTTCAATCTCCTTTGTAGGAGGCATGCTCATCTCTTTTGGAAGGCCTCCTTGAATTGCTGCAGAATCTCTTCCATTGTTTTGTGCTTGTTGTTTGTAGATATATTAGAAGAAGTATTGCATTAAAGAACATTTTTCTACTTATCTCTCGAAGGAAGCGATGCAAATTTCCAAGGTTGTTGAGAGATTGGTATTGGTACTAGTACAAGAAATGGGTACTCATATTAGTATGTCATTTTTTGAAAAAATAGGAGATAGGTACTTGTAGACACCAAAAATTATGTATATTTTGGTAAAAAATAAATAAAATTGAAATATGTATATTAAATACTAAATTTCATTTTTTAAATATTAAAAACAAATTAAAATAATGAAATAAAAATATTGGAATATTAAAACTTAAAACTATAACTAATTTATTGTTTTGGAAGCTAACATTTTAAAAATTAAAATATAATAAAGTTTAAAAAATATAAAACATAAAAATAAGACAAATTTTACAAGCTATAGATACTGGAATGCTGACACAACATCCCATAGAATATGTTTGATTGGAAAATACCTAAACATTTGAATGTTTTCTGCCGCCTCAACATACAAAGGAATCAACAATTATTAAGACATAGTCTGTAATGTTTCAAAAGTGTTTAAAATAAAAAAAATTATACTTAATGCCAAACAGTTCATGGGAGGCAGCACGGGAAGGGAAAACACCTATTTTTTTTAATTGTTTTTGGGGCAACAGTCTAGGGGACCTTTTTGGGGATGCCGATGTAATGTCCCCATTTTTAGCACTACACTTTCAAGTGATTGATAGCCTATCCCCGGTGTGCTGTAGGCTAGTCAGTGGCAGAATTAGGGTTTCCGGCTACTTGATGGTTTCTTTTGAAGATTCTGGGGTTTGCATCTTGGAGTTTGGGATTTTGGATTGCGGATTCTTTTTGGGTTTTTAGACAGCTTCGCAATGGTATCACATACACTTTGTGTAGAAACCCCTTGTTTCCCCTAATTCTGAATCTGATGTCTTTCTGATGATTTTTCTAAAGTTTTGGTTTTTGGACTGTTTTGTGGGTTTTTAAGCCATAAATGAAGATGGCGATTTTTGCAAGTGCTTGAAATAAATTCAATAAAAATCATCTAACTCTAAAACAATGAAATATGGATGCCAGTACATGTCATATATTCTTCCAGAGATGATTACACAAATACCAAGTTACATGCAAGGTGTAAAGATAATGATTTTATTAAAAACCTGATTTTGATACAGCAATAAATGCTCAGCTTGAGTAGGTACGGCTGCAATGAAAAAACTCCCTTCTCCCTCTGCTCTGTAGTTGCAAATGGTCCCAGACTCCTAGGCGCCTCAAGATGCTGAAGAATGGAGACAAGATGAAAGGCGTTTTGCTTCCTCTGGAGAATTCGCCCTTCACAAGGATGGTACGGCCTGGTACTGTACAGTACGGCCCAGATATCAGCAGCAATGATTTAATAAATAGTACGGCTAGTCTCAGGATACCCAGCTATGAGTAAATGTGCGCCTTAGTAAGGTACTTCCTCTGTGAATGAAGTGATAGATGAAACCATGAGTTTGTACGGCCCAAATGAAGATAGTACGGCCTGCAGCAAGTACGGCTGTGTACTGGAAACAGCAGCAAATTAA
Organism: Sequoia sempervirens; assembly: GCA_007258455.2. Lineage (NCBI taxonomy): Eukaryota > Viridiplantae > Streptophyta > Pinopsida > Cupressales > Cupressaceae > Sequoia > Sequoia sempervirens. The sequence goes on along the minus strand of VDFB02091826.1, from coordinate 19,885 downwards.
ATAAAATGTACGGCTTTCTCTGTAAACCTCCAGATCTCCAGAATATGGACGTCTGAATGAACGAATGCCCTCTGGATGGATTAATATGCTGAAGCTCAGTAAATAAACAATCTCTGAAGCTCTGTAATTCCTCCTGGATGAAGAAATCTCTCAACTGCAATAAATTAGATGTTATTTCACATCCTCTGAACTGCTTCGATGGAGATGGCTCGTTCTCCAACGAATTTGGAACTCAAACCCTAAGGTCTTCGTCCTCTGGCAAAGACTGGCAAATTTTCAATTCATCAAATGTCATAATGGCACATTTTCCAATGCAAAACCCTTTATCCTCACAAAAGTGCGATTTCCACCATAATAGGGTTTTAATTAAAATATTCACATTTTAATCTTTTAATAATTCAATAGTCTCCAGCCAAAATATTTTATAATAATTTAATTCTCAAACTACCCCCTTTCTGATGATGGGCGCACCCCTCAAGGCAGATAACTTAAGTTATAATTTAATATTATAACTTTACATTATAATCGTTAAATAATTAATATTTAATTAATATAATTAAATATTAATATCTTCCTCGTTACACATCCGATAACTGTTCCGTCTGATGCTGACGAACACTGAATGATCCCGAACGCTGCCAATCTCATACTGCTAAAAATAGCGGTCCCACACACCGCGGAAGCGCTAAAAATAGCAAAAGGTCTCGTCCGAGCCCAAACGAAAGCCAATTGATCAAAACCAATCTCGACAAGCTCCCAAAGCGACCCTCTAACCACTCACACCTACAAGGGTCTCACGATAGCCAATCTCACGATCTCGATGCTCGCCAAAATGGGGACATGACACTTTGATCGAGCAACTTTTTTGAATTTACTATTTTTAGTAAATTCTATTTTTGGTAGCAGTTCAGTTGGCATCAGTTTAGCAGGCTTTCCTCTTCGGGCCGTTCAGTTGGTATTGTTGATTCTTGGCCTTTTGATGCATTTTTGGTGAGATAAGTTATTTTAATTAAAATAATGTTGTATTTTTATATTAACCCCTTGGCCTAGCAATATGACTTTAAGTTGTTTTAAAAAGGGGGTCTTGAGGGGTGGACGTCTCATCAGGAGGCTATTTTAAATATTTCTAAGGTCAAAAATAATGCTTGAGGAAGTGGAAGCCTTTTTGGAGGAAGAGTTTATTTTATTAAAATAAATTAATCTCCTCATGTTTGGACGCCCAAGGAAGGAGATAATTGAAGATTAAATAAAATACAAATACAAGTGGAAATGTGGATTTGAAATTCAATTAATTTGGGAGCACTTTCTGGAGGCTTCTAGAAGTTCTTATCAAAAGCTATATAAGGAGAGGTTGGGTCTTCATTTTGATCATCTCTTGTCTACTACATTGTTATGCTGCCGGAATGGTGAGCAAGTTGCTTCGAGGAATGCATACCTCCTAGCTTTGGCTTAGTTTCTTGCTTGAAAGATAGCAACTAGCTAAGATGATGGCTGTTCTTGACTCTTGAGAGCAGATTGAGCACATTGTATTTGAGTTTCTTGTAGTTTTGATAGTTTTTGAGTTGCTGGTCCACTCATAGCTGAAAGTAGTTTTATTCATAAGTCATGGAATAAATTTTATATTGTTCTGGGTAGTTTGCATATGTCATTGTCATCCTTGGGTGCCCCCTTTTGGAGAGTTTCAGATTTAAAAATGAAGATTTGGATTTTATTTTGCAGAAGTCGCTCTTCTTGAGACCGCTCTACTTCGTCATGCCTGGCAAATGTTTAGATAATTCATTGAGTGGTTGTTGTTGTCATTTCTTGGTCCTAACTTGATCGCCATCTTTCTAGGAGTTCATTGCACTTGGTCTCACGTCATTTGGAGTAGTTTTGAGGAAGTTACGAGCATTTTAGTGAGTTTTGTAGTGGCTGGTTTGTGCATTTTCAGTTGCTGGTCTGTCAAAATCAGATTATAGAAGTTTATCTTTTGGGTTGGGTTTTGTGTGGGTTGAGTCATTTGATGATAGGAGAGATATAATACTTCATTGCAGCATTGAGACATTTCAAATACAATGATATTTGCAGGAGAAACTCATATTGTAAGGCTGCTACAGTAGTACTGTTCAGCTATTTTAATTCTTGCAATTTCATATTTTCCCATGTTAGTGGAAGAGACTAGTCTCTGCTCAGTCTATTGTAATTCCCACGGTTGTGGAAGAGACTGGTCCCGCTTAGTCTTTCATTGTATTGCATAGATCCTCATCATCATACGATAGCACCTTGCTCACCTTGGGCTTGGAGTGCACATGCTTGATGATTGAGTTACTTTTAGCACTGCATTGTTATCAATAGATTCTCCACCATATGATAGCGTCATTCCCGTCTTGGGTTTGGAGTGCACATGCTTGGTGTTGAGTTTACTTTTCAGCATTGCATCATTTTCAGTTGTTCCTCCTCCATATGGTAGTGCCATACCCACCTTGGGTTTGGAGAGCACATACTTGGTGTTGAGCTTTCCTTCAGCATTGTATTTCCTTCAGTTGCTTCTAACGACCCTCGGCGCCATATGTCAACACCAATCTCATCCTGAGTTGTGTGTGCATTCTTGGCGTAGAGTTACTTTCCAGCAGAGTTTGGTTTTGGGCTAACCTTAACGGGTGACTGTTGTGATTGAGCTGAATTGTTTATTGAAAAAACAAAAAAGATTGGTTCGGTTTTTTACAGGTGAGGGGATGACAGTGTATGCATATATATAGGGATACTCAAATTTCTATAAGGTTAACTATACAAGACATCAAATTTAAGTTGAACATTCATATAATGTATTGAATTCAAGATTAAATTTAAAGTATTAAAATTAAATTGAATATTCAAAATGTAATAAATATAGCTGAATCTATTAGTGATAGCTTTATAGCAGCAGTCAAAAATTTGAAGTAAAATAAAAGTTTAAAAATATATCATGATTGAGATTAAAAAAAAACATAATTGGAAAATGGAGAAAATGAAATAACCTTCTGATTGGGCTACCAAGTATCCATTTTGTAAGTGCATCACTTGGGAATTGCTTATATTGAGTTATCAGACACCTAATTGATCTAAGTTAGAGTAAAAAAGTCCAATTTGCCCCAAAAACCTCATCAATCCAAACATTGTGCCTTCTTCAAATTTCTACAAGGTGACATGTGCTCATTATGGCAAGAGTTTGAAATTATTGGTGCCAACTTTCGTATAAAAATGACTAGATCAAACAGATTGTATCAAACATTTGCATATAATTACAACTACTATTTTAACAGTGAAGAACCTTAATGTAGTTGCTTTAATAACAAAAATCCATTATCATCAAGCAACATTGTATATAATGGGGTTCAATAAATGATTTTGTTAGACATAATAGTAATTTTCTTAAAAACAATATTGGAAATAATATATCCAACAAAGTAAATGACTTATTTTTGTCATAACCATCTATCAAAACATATCGCAAACCACTAAATTTATGCAATGCCCTTTTTAAAACTTTTTATTAAAATAAATTTGTATTTTTTTCCAAAACATGTGAAATTGCCACCTGGGATGGCTAAATTTCCGAGCATTTTATGCCATTTTGGGGATGTTTTGAAGTTTTGTGTCATGCCCCTGAAATCGCAACCCTAAAGTATAAAGTGTTGAAATGCAAATAAATAAATACAAATATTAATATAAATATTAACAACTTAAATATTATTATAATTATAATCATTATAAATAACACTATCTATCTATCTATCTATCTATATATATATATTGTTGCAAGAATAGAAAGATTGAAGGTGTTGTCATTGATGTCAACCGGTCAACTAGTTATCTACTAGTTACTGTTGGCTGTATATGTTGAGTATATTGAGAAAATTGTAATAAAGATATGTTGTAGGTGTTCTGTGGTTGCTCCGTTTTTTTGTCCGGATTTGCTCCTGTGATTGTGTGGTTTAGATATGTTGTTCATGATTGTGAGAAGGTGCTATATTCAGATTCTTGGTTGCTGGTTCGTGGTACAGTGCAAGTTGTGTTCCCCAATTGTGAACTGTGGTTCTCTTTGATTTTGATTGAGGTCTGGGAGAAATGGTGTTGGTCTAGATTTCTGTTTGATGAAGTCTTATGACGTATGGTTCTGAAGTTGAGTTGCCTTGATTGTATTGAAGTTAATTTCGACATTTGTAAAGTTTGTGCTTAATGGTTCTACGTGTTTTACACTGGTGTGGTTGACCTTGTGTGAAATACTATTTTTGAGAATGATGAAGCGTGTTGGATCTATTTGGGTCCCTATGAAGCATATGTTTGGGTCGCCCTCATTCTAATTCCACCCTAGGATGTTTGGCGCCGACCTAATTTGGATTTGGATAGCCGACTTTGGATATGTTTCAAAGTTGAAGATGGTATAAATACAAGATGAGCTAGTAATGGAAAATATACAAGAGCGAAGAAGAAGTGCGATAAGAGAAAAGAAAGTGCAGTTTTGTGCGACATTGATTCTTTTCAGTAATAGTGTGTGTTGAGAGTGTGGGAAATCAGTGCAAAGCTTAATGCCGAGTTTCCGGATGCAGTGAGCAGAAGGTGAACTCTATCATTCATGCAAGTTGATCGAGTGACTGTGGTGAAATCCTTTGTTGCATTGGGATTGTAGTCTGTGTAACAAGTCTTCTTTGTTTTCTTTGTATCTTTGTGGCAGTGAGCCCTCCGGGTTGTAGCCTTGTGGACAGTGAGTCCTTGTTTCAGGCAGTGAGCCTTTTTGTAATTGGTTTTGATATTCTCTATAGTGTGAGTTAATCCTCATCGTGGTTTTTCCCTCATTGGGTTTTCCACGTAAATTTGGTGTTACTTTGTTTATGTGTTGGATTTGAGTTTTTGCATTGGCATTTGACGATTAATCATTTAAGCAGTATTAAGTATTAGTTCTGGTGATTAAATTAAAGGTTTAATTCTGTGACAACTGATTCAACCCCCTCTCTCAATTGTCCTATTCAACACACACACACACACACACACACACACACACAGATATATATATATATATATACTAATATAAAAATTAGTAAACAATAGCAATGATGAAAGGCAGTGCTTAAGGATTTATGGAGTCATTTATGAAGGCTGCATTCATAAATAATGTAGAGGCAGTGAGGAAGTTAATAAAGTTTATGTAGTCAGCAATCATTCTAAGAAAAACAGCGATTAAAGTTTGGTTATTAAACAACGAACAAATAAAGGCTCAAGTAGCGATTAGTTTTATGTTAGAAGGCAGCGGTGGATATTCAAGAACAATCATGACCTTTGAAGAGATTATCTCCTTTTAAAGGATGCTTCTCTTCAGATTTGTGGATATAAAAATAAAATAAGATTTGAGGATATAAATATATGGATGGAAAAATAAATGAGAACTCTGCAATATATTTCAGAGTATAGCAGCAGGTGTAATCAGAAAATGGAATTATTCAGAAATAAATCTGCATACAGAAAGACAGCAATGAATATATTCCAAGGGCACCGATTGGATTCTTGGATTCTTTAAAAGGTCTAAGTTTCATTCAAAAGAAGCAGCGATTCCCAAATGGCTAGCGAATCAACATTGATCAATTACAAGGGAGTTATTATTAATAAACAGTAACAAAAACATTCTTCTAAAGGCAGTGATTAGAATGATCAAAAGGGTGCAACAATTATTCTCACCTAAGTGGCAGTGATTATGCATAATGCAAGGAGCAAGGATCAGTAAAAGCCAGCAATAATATTCAGGGGATAATATTAATAAGTATTAATTATCTCCTTAAATGAATGGACATACCTCTTGACAAGGACATACCATGAAAGGGGGTGTCTCTCAGCTTTTGGTGGGTATAAGAAGTTCAAACAACAACAATTGGATCATCATAGGAAGAATACAAAGTATTATATATACATAATCTGCAGTGGATAAACAACAGCAAAAGTGATCCACCTATTGTACCCCAAAATTAAAATTTTTGTTACACTTAGATATTTTGAAGAAATGAGTAAAAGTCTTGTTAAAACAGTCAAAAAGGTCAAAATTTGGGTGTGCATGTCTTGCATGAGGGGTTAAAACGCAAAATTGTCAAAATCTGACGATCTGGGTCTGCTCAGAGCAGCTTAACCTACAGAACCCAGATCTCAGTTTTTCATCCCTACTTTTTAGGAAAACTGCTATTTTTAGAAATTTTCTAAAATTAGTAACGTTTTCTGGGTTTTTCTGGGTTTCTTTGGAAAGGGATACTGGCAAAACTTTCTAAAAATAGAAAGTTGGTCCGTCAGGGTCCAAACTGATTTTAATTGGCTCGAAATACGTCCATATCAGGCTTGTGCAGTCATAATCTTAAAATAATCAGTTTTGCCCTAGTGGGTCTATTCTCCTTTTTCATAAGCATAACAAAAGCTCCGAGGTCATCAAAGGAGGTCAGACGTCTGCGAGGTGTCAGATTCAAAATTCAAGGCGTTCAACAGAAGGTGAGTCCATGAGCAAGCACGAAGAATGAAGAAAAAGATAAAAAGATGAAAATTTTCTAACACTGCCAGACTTGGGCACCCTAGGTGAAGATAGGCGCCCACCTTTTTAGGGCTTTAAATGTTAAAATTAGGGTTTGCACCTCCAACCAAAGCTATTCAGTTCTCTGTCAGCTCCGCGACAAGTCTGACGGTGTAGTCATCAGATTATCTAGTCATCCGGGATTCAGCGCTGAACAGAGAGATTTTGCACAGAAGTTAGAGTGGAGAAAATGAGAAATATCAAAAATTGACTAAGTGTGGGAACTTTGGGCGCCCTTGGTGAAGAAGGGCGCCCAACTTTTTGAAGCACCTAACTCAGCAGTTAGGGTTTGAGAATAGGCTCAATCTCTTTAGTATTCAGCCAGCTTCGCCACGCCTGTCTCCGTTAGATCATCCAATTGGTCATCCTCCGGCAAATTCAGATCGAAGTCAAGGATACAGAATGAGGGTTTCAAACTTGAAGATGGAAATCAGATAAAATTGACTAAGTCTGGAAGGTTTGGGCGCCCCAGGAGAGAAAAGGCGCCCAAGTTTTCAGGGGCTTAAACAGATGAATTCACAAAAGTGTCTCTAACGTGATCTCTTCATAGTCGATCAGGCTTTCCAACGAGATATCCAGCACGTCGATCAGAGTTCGTAGTCACCAGATACGAGGAGCTGAAAGTAGGGTGAAGCGAGAGCTAAGGATCAAAGTTCAGAAGCAAGGTGAAAGTTCATAAAAATAAGCTAAGTATGGTGAACATGGGCGCCCCCAGCCAAGAAGGGCGCCTAAGCTTTTGAGGGCCTAAAATTCACTGTTTGGCAAAGTTTCTCCCAGGAGACCCCTCTTAATATCTCTCCAGCTACGCAACGAGCATAATCATCAGTCAATCTGACGCTTGAGTCACTAGATTCAACGAGATCATCTATAGAAGAAGAGTGAATGAAGAAGTTGAAGATCATCAAAAATGGCTAACTCTGGACAAAATGTGCGCCCCTGGAGAAGAAAGGCTCCAATGAATTCGAAAGCCGAAATGAAGTTTTTAGCCAGAGACGCTTCCAGAACAACCTTCTCAGAATCAGTCAGGCTTCACGATGGATCTTTCAGCTCACCTGTCGGATTAGTCTGCAAACCGAAAATCAAGGGAAAAGTAGGGGGTCAAAATGGTGAAAAGTTGAAAATACCAAAAAATTGACTAACACTGCTTAAAGTGGGTGCCCTTGGTGAAGAAGGGCGCCCATCTTCTCATGCCTTAGAAGAATTTTTGTGATTTTCAAAAAGTTTCAAAATTGCAAGAAGGAAGATGGTGTCCAAATTCAGTGTAGCTGAGATTTTAGGGTTTTGAAAAAAAAAGCAAAAAAAAAAGCAAACCTAAAACAAAACCCTAAGTCTATTTAACATCTTTCTTTCATATAATTTTCATTATTTTTGCAGGTAGCATTCAGAGGAGAAAGTTGGAGCAGCAAGTTTGAAGAATTTTTATGATCCAGGAATTCATATTTGCTGGTTTCTCATCTAATTTTTCAGATTAGCAAGCTTAAACCATTGCTTTTTCAAGCTTTTTCATCTAGAAGATCAAGTTTTTCAAGGAGAAGGCCAAGGTTTTTCATTTTTCAGCCATCTGGGTTTTTTCACTTCGTTCTTCTGAAAAAATTTTCAAGAACTTTATCAAGTTGCAGCAGCTGCTTTTTATTTGCATGTCAGTGAAATCCTCAGTGCATTCAGTTTCTAATCATCTGGGTCTTCTCAAATCAGTCTTCTGAAGAAAACCCATATCATAGCTTTTTTTTCAAGAAAGTTTCAAATTCTAGGGTTGGCTGCTTTTTTGATCAGCCATCAGGGTTTTGCAAATCTAATCAACTGGGTCCATTTCTAATTATATTCTGAACAAAACCCAGGTGCCATCTTTTTCAGAAAATTGAAGAAATTAGGGTTTGCTGCTTTTTAGTAAAAATTCAAAAATTTCAAAAACAGACGATCTGGGTTGTCTTGCAACGAAATTTGGAGCAAAACCCATATCTCAGAAAAATTTCAAAAAATTTGTCCGTTGGAGCCAAGAAAATCAGCATTCTAAAAATAGAAGTTGCTCAAAACTTGTCTGAACCTAGGCGAGTTTACAGTCATTCTTCAAGGTTTCCGAAATGGAGTACACTCCCAATGTTTTCAAGTGAATCAGCTCTCTATCATGATTTCATCAAAACGGCTGAGAGAGACTTGCATCATATCAAGCCGGTGTTTGATTTACACGCTTTGGAGAGCGCAGGCAACACCTCAATCAGGAACCTGGGACACTCTGGACTCCTCGCAGCAGCATCTATTCCTATAGTAGTTCAGAGTCTTGAGTTCATAAAGTATGACAACCCGCTACTAGAGAGATCCAAATTGATGGCAGATTGATTTGCAGTCCCAAGCCCCGATATGATCGAGAAGTGTTTTTCCATTCCCCCATGGCCTGAAAGGGTTACTATATCAAAGGGTGAATGTGGAAGGATATTGGAGATGCATAAGGAAAAATACAACAAGAAGATTGTACTGAAGTGAATGAAAGAAAACATAAGACTCTGCCAAGTCACACTTCCATGATGTTAGCAAGGTTTGAAAAAGCGGCCAATGAGGTCGAAGATTTCTTGAGATCCGTTGGTGATGCTGAAGATATTCTGGAAAAGCGGTGTTTTGCTATTGAGGGCATAGATGCACCGAACCGGGACACAGTTTCTAATTTTCTAGCGGATGTGATCGAGCTTTAAAGCAACTTTCTTCTAGAAGCTTTCTTTCCCGCTTTCTTTCTATTCTTGGAATAATTCTTATCCATTCTTTGAGAAGAGAAAGAAGATAAAATGTAATAGTTGGCGCTTTCCGCTTTTTTTTTCTTCTTAGGTTTTAGATGTTATCTTCTTTCTAGATTTAGTAATAAAGCTTGCTTGCTGAGCAAGCCCTAGATTGTGAAAGCAAGGAGATTTTAGGGTTCCCTACTCCTCTCTTGTCTATAAATAAGAGCCTTTGCTCATTAGTTTTCTTTAACGGTTATTGTGATAGCAAATTGCTGAGTCTCTTTTAGCCAACAAGTGTTATTCAGTGTCAGTTCACTTTGTGTTAGAACCATGCTAGTGATAACAAAACGCTGAGCCTATTGTGCCTTTTATTTGTTATTCGAGTGTTGTTCAATTGTGTTGTGATAAGCAAATTGTTGAGCCTCTTTAGCCAACAAGGAGTTAGTGTGATTGCTGTTTCTATTGTGTAAGAACAAGATTGCAAGCCTCTTTAGATGCAATTCCTTGTTCCAGGCATGTTAGAAGTGAGTTTTGTTCCAGAAATTTGAGTAATAAAATCATGAGCCTCCTTTGCCTTGGTCCAAAATCTCAGATTTCCGTTATTTATGTTCTACTTTTATGATCTTGATTTCAACTTGCATTGAAGTGTGTAGATGTTTGTTGAGAGAAAGTTTATTGAAGTATTTTGTCAGAAATCTACCTCGTTCATTTCTAGTTTCTCTTGCTCTGCTAGTACTTGAGAAGTTAGAAACGTCTTTAGTTTAAGTTAGTCGTAGTTGAAATTCTTAAAATCCGAAAATCTCAGCTGCGGCGTTTGTGTTTAATAAACCTTGTGCTCTAAGCTGATAAAAAAGATAGGCAACTTAGTTCTTAGTTTACTTTCTTTCAACACCATCAGCAAGAGGGAGCTTCCCCTCCTAATTTGAAGAGCAGTTTATCTGTGCATAGCTGTCCGTTTCAAATACGCATTCCAGAGGTGCGAATTTAAACGCCAACACGACCAACAACATAAGCTCTTACACATATACAACTGATTCAATTAGAGTAACAACATAATCAAATCTTGTTGTATGATGCTTATTTAATTAGATAAATATATATATTAAACACCGTTATATTAGCATATTATGTAGCATAAATTACTGATATTATTAACAATGGTATGATTCTAGTTTGGCAATACTTGGTCATGAAGGGATGAGGCAGGACTGCAAGGAGGCGGAACTGTGAATGATTCCTCACTAGGAATGCCACCTCATGTTGATGGTTAAGGACCATCGGTTAAGGACCACATGAGGCCAAGGAGGATAAGGTCCTATCCTTGGGCCTTGGGCCTAGGGTTGAGGATCAAGGACACCCTATTATGCAAGGAGAGAGAACTGTGAATAATTCCTCACTAGGTATGGCACCTCATGATCATGATGATGGTGAAGGACCATCAATTAAGGATGAAATGAGGCTAGGGTGGAGGATCAAGGACACCCTATTGTAACCCCTACTATCCCCACTCGAATCAGTTGTTGAAGTAAATAAAGAAGGGTCTTCAATCGTAAGAGGAGGGTTTGGCATGATGGAGGAGAACTGTGTAAAGCCCTCACTAGGTACACCTCATGATGATGTTTAAGGACCATCGGTTAAGGACCACATGAGGCCACAAAGGATAAGGTCCTATTGTTGGACCTAGGGTAGAGGATACTTGGGGCACCTCATCACATCCTCCTTATTATGGTTGAGCCCAAATAGTCCTTGGGACTCGTTATAGTGATATATATAATCTCTCTTAGACCTAGAATTAAATGTATTTCATGGATTATGCCTATCATCATTATCTAACGTGGTTGTAGGTTTCCATAACCAAAATTACATCATCTCAATTTTGAGTAGGGAATTATATCTTTAGCTATAATATGCTATTGGTTTCATTTGGAATTGTGATTTTAGGGCAAAGTATAAGGTGATCGCAAAAGGGGACATCACATTTTGAAAAAAATTAGGGATGGCTAGGGGACACCCTTACCATCTCATTTTCTTAGAAGCACGATAAGGGATGGGGATGCTAGTTTTAGGGTTGGGGATGTGTCCCCATGGAACATAGGAAAATACAAACTTCTCATGGGAGCAACTTTGAATGCTCAAAAACATAGAAAAATGTAGCTTATTCATGGAAAACTTAGAAAAATCCAAACAGTTTTTTTAGGAGACACTCGAATTTTAGAGTTTTTTAAGATGGAGATGCTTGGAAATGCAACTAAGACATCCCCTAAGACTAAAGCTGTATTTGTACCTATATCTAGTATGGGAGATGTGTCTCAATCTTAGATATGCATCCCATGGATGGGAGATAGCATTGATCAACCTCTTAGCCTGAGTAGCATTTACAAAGGAGATTGTTGATTTACCTTGATAGGTTTTGTTGATGTGTTTAGAGTCCTTCAAAAATAGGTATTGGTTGGCTCTTCTTGCTACATTGCAAATTTCCCATTAGCATTGATCAACCTCTTAGCCTGAGTAGCATTTACAAAGGAGATTGTTGATTTACCTTGATAGGTTTTGTTGATGTGTTTAGAGTCCTTCAAAAATAGGTATTGGTTGGCTCTTCTTAAGGAGATAGCAATTCTCAAATACATTTAGAATCCTTCACCAATAGGTATTGGTTGCCTATTTTTGAGGAGATAACATCTCTCAAATACATATAAGGGATACCAAGGAATAAACTACAAACATCAAGAGGTACAACATATAGTTTGACTTCAGCAACAAAATATTGATTAATAACAAACTTCACTTTATTTTGCTTAGTTAGCTCTTAGGAAGAGCTAAAACAGCTGATATGTTGTGGCTGTTTGGGGGGAGACCACATAAAACACAACATGCTGGCTGTTTAGTTTCATCCCTATCTGCATTTCTTGTTTTACCCAACCCAACCAATAAGGACTAGGCTGATCATATACTTCCAACTCAAGTTTGACCACCAACTCTTTTGAAATCAGATTTATTTGTGAGCAAGAATGAAAAAGAGCATCAACTTTAGATTTCTCAATTGGAATTTCCTCTTATCCAGCTTGAAATCATAATTTATTTTGTCTCTTTTAAGGTATTATACTATTTTGTTCCTTATGTAAAATAAAAATTTAAGTTAGTGAATCCTTCAAAAATTATCACTAGATAGGGGGCTCGAGGTAGGAGGAATTCTATTAATTCCTTATGGACAACATTCTGTAGAAGACCAACACCTTTGTTGGAAATATTGTCATTGATGTCAAAGGGGCATGGATAGTTTGTCATTTTCAGCAGATTGAAGTGGCATATTTAAGGTGACTTGGATCAGTTTTATAAGGCAATTTGGAGCAGATTCATAAGATGTTTTGAGCAGAGATATAAGGTCAAAAGGGTAATCATATTTGAAGTTTAAATGGAGGACTTGAGGGATTACTATGCTGGCCGATCTAATAGGATTTAATGTTTAAATTAAAGATTTAAAATTGGATATTTATTTGGGCCGATTCATCCTTTGGTGCCAATGTTTGAAGACTCAAAATTAAATGTTAAATGATGTGGCCAACCCCCTTAGTGTAGCGCCACATTTTGGGGATATAAATATGAAAATAGAAATAATTAAATATAGTTTTGTAAGGACCAATGCCTCTTGGAAGGATCGCCCCTCTTGGGGGAGTCATCTCCTTTGGGCGAAGGGGCATGTTGGATGAGCTATAAAATAAGGCAAAGTAGAGGTGTGAGATGTAAGTTTTTACATGGAATATCCTTCTAAGTTCTATATATTAGTAGATTTAAGGGCAGATCAGAAGGCAGATTTGAAGCAAATCCAAGAGCAGATCTAAGTGGATTTACAGCAGAATTATTTCAGACTTGCAAAAGGGATTTAGAGCAGAAATTATAGCTGACTTGCAAGAGGATCTAGAGTAGAATTATAGAAGACTTTATACCTGATTTATAAGTGAAATTAGAGCAGAATTGTAAAGGAAAGTATTGCTTATTTGAGACAAAATTTGTGAAGGAAAGTTGTTGCATCATTCTCAAGAAGACTTGTGAAGGAAAGCGATTACATCATCTACAAACCAAGTCGTGAAGAAATGTATATTACAAAATGAGATGGTAAAATATTCGATGATTAAACAAAGGAGACAAAGGCTCCTTAAATATTTACAAAGATGATGTTTCTAAATGAAACAATCGTTAACTGAAGACGAAATTAGAAACTATCTAACCTAACTAAGATGACCATTAAAGTAACATTACATTATTCTAATACCCTCCCTTAATGGTCATCGTTCTAATTGCCCAGAGAAATAACAGAGAAGGCTGCCCCCTTCTTCTCAAAACTCTTCTGCAAGAAAAGACAAGAGCTTGCCACTGACTCTGCCACTTGAGATGACTTTGCCACCAACCCTCTAGAAATAACCAAAAATCATCAAAAAAAGTCCAACTTGATGTTGGGTAACAAAGCTGTCCCTCCTTGTAGCCAGAGACAACGAAAAACAACTGCCACGATTTTGAGGAAAAATTGGCAAACCCTCCAAAGTTTTGTAGATGAGCATGACACTCCAGAACAGACTGCAAGAAACCACAATTTTTGAGGAAAAAATCGCAAAACCCTGAAACTGAAGTTTACAAAGCATTGTTTTTCAAATGAATCCCACACAACTCTGCGAATTACAGAAGCCCAGTAATGATTTTTGAGGATAAAATCGAAAAAACCAAATAAGTAGTTGGCACAAAAACCTTTTCAGAAACCAGAGAGTCCTCCCGAATTGCAAAAACCTTGACAGGAGCAAACCCTTAATAATTTTTAGGAAAAAATTATAAACCCTCCCATGATTTTTTCAGGCAAAAAATCAGAAAACCAAAACCCAAGTATAATTTTTTTATAGGGACAAATTGTGAAACCCATCTAGATAGATTTTTTTAAAGGGCCAAAAAATTATTAAAAACACATCAAGATTTTTTTTTTTCTTAGTGACAAAATATTAAAAACCTAACAAAATTTTTTTCCAGGGAGAAAAAAATATTAAAAACCCATAAATACGAATCGCAATTTTTCTGCAAATTGCCCAAAGAACTGTTGCAAAAAATCCCGTTGCGGGTTGAGTCAGGAGGTCGCGGGCAAGTCGTGCATCTTTAAATCGATGATTTTTTCTTCACTAAACTGGTCTCCAGAAAAAAAACAAACTAGATCCTCACGCGATTTTCCACCTTTTAAAAAACCATGAACTCTCCAAAAAAAACGAATTGCAGGAGCCCAGAGATAGAGTGCTAGAAAAAAGATTTTAAGAAAATCAAATTTTCCTACTTGGTGGCTTTGATACCATATTACAAAATGAGATGGTAAAATATTCGATGATTAAACAAAGGAGACGGAGGCTCTTTAAATTTTTTTACAAAGACGATGTTTCTAAATGAAACAATTGTTAATTGAAGACGAAATTAGAAACTATCTAACCTAACTAAGATGACAATTAAAGTAACATTACATTATTCTAATAAAGTACTTGTGTGATAATTGTCAGATGATCCATAAGCAAAGGTGTGAAATAAAGTGCATTTATAATCGGATCTTTGTGAAGACAATATCATCCTTTGGAGAATTTGGAGGTTGGTGTCTATCAAAGATGAGATTGCTGTCTCTTGCTGAGTTGGTGCTTAGTTGTGGGGATTGGTGTCTCTAGTGGGTTGGTGCCTACAAATTTTGTTGTGGGGATTGGTGTCTCCAGTGGGTTAGTTCCTAGAAAGGAAGACTTGTAAAAGAAGTAGGTTGGTGTCTACAAAGAAGATCTCTCTATATATATATATATATATAAGCAATATTTGTCGTGGTTTTCTCCCACAAGGTTTTCCACGTAAATCGTGCGTTCTTAATTGCTAATTCCTGCATGTGTGTTATTGCTATGGTTGACTAAGTTTTGAAAAGTAAAAGATTGTATTATATTGATTCACTCTCTCGCCCCCTCGCCACTCCCTCCCCCTCCTCTCAATTTAACTATGTGCTCATCACTTGTTTATTGAAAGACTGCAATAACAATGAATAAAATAAATTTGATTAAATCTTTTTGCTAAGCTTATAGTCGCCTCCAACAGACTAGAAAGCTTCCAGATCTTAGAAGATATGGATTTCACTACTATCTCTAAATCTCCTTCCAATTCTAAGTGAGTGATAAGATCTAGTATAACCTTTCATCCAAATAGGAAAGCTTCAAACTCTGTAACATTATTAAGTTCATATGCAAATACACTATATAGAGACTATGAATTTACATCAATATTTCTACATTTCTAATAAATCCACCTCCTCCAACAGGTTTACATTTATCTTTGAAAGTTTTATCCAAATTAAGTTTTCTTCTCTTACTTAATGGGAACATCAATTCCCATTTGTTATTTGGAGATCTTTTGTTTAGAATCCTATAGCAGAGATTGTCTTACGCTTTTTTAATCCTTGCAATTCTTTGAACATTCTACAGCTATGATTATATGATGAAGTGCCATTTGATGATACAAATATAATTTAAAGAACCGATGTCTTTGATTGTTTTCTTAATTACTTGCTTTGTCATATAATGCAATTAAAGTTCTCATGATAATTGTTTTATTAATAGGTTCATTCGAAACTTTACAACTTTTGGTATAATCCTCTTTGCAGATGCCTCCTTGCTTCCCTATGCTGGGGACAACTGATAATTTGAATGTTTTGGGATCACTCAAACTTGGGAAATATTCAAGTGTAAAATAACTTTCTGCCTTTTCTGCTTAAAACTATGAACTCAACGAGTTTATAATTTAATGATTTATCAAAGAAAAATTTAAGTGCAATATCTCTCAACACAAGTTGCTGTTTTGCAGTGGTTTGCTGATGTGTATTCTAATGAAGTTTCGGATGCTTGTGAGTGGATTCTCACTCAACTTAATAACAATTTTGGAATTGAAGTAAGGTTTCCTAGCCTCTAGCAAATGCATGTTTTTGAAAGAATACTATCAGATGATATATTCTTGTTCTTACCTTTTCTATTCCTTAAACAAGCAGCTAATTAGTGTTATGACTTTCTAAACAAATTGAGAACATGATATTTTTTGAAAATCCTTCATTTGAAGACAAGGGAGATAATACTACCAGAACTTGAGGAAATGCGCATGGCACACCTTGTTTCCATTGGATCAGAAGCACTCAATCATTTATATCCACACTTTGAGAATGGGTCTGTTGGTTATCAATACTTTTACTCTGCTATATATCTATGTTTTTTCTTTCTATTCTTATTATGTTTTGAATCTGCAAAAATCAGAACTGAGATGTTTTTGTATCTGAGAATCTAATCCTTGATAACAGACAACGGATGGCACTGTCCTATGATGTCCGCCTTAATATGGCCCTTTTTGAGTCCTTTTTGGCTGCAGATTATGTAGTTGCTCAATCTCTCAGGTAAGGAAAATCCTATCAGTTCTATCTGGTCCAAGACCAACGATAATAATAAGTGGAAAATTTACAGTTTGTACATGATCTCAATATGGAGGCTGTGCATGGCTTTCCAACCTTTGGGAGATCAGTCATGTTTCATAGGCTTCATGTAAATTTGTTTTATATTCACTTTTCATTGAACATGTAAATAATTTTTTTATCATCGTTGTAAGTAATTTATTAACTTGAAGATGATTATTTTTATTCAGATTATGGACTAAATTATTTAGTCTTGATTTTTTGTATAAACAACCCAGCAAGGCAGACCTAAGATTGGTGTTAATCCTTGTGGATACTTCCCTTGTAATCCGTTTATAGCTGGAATCCTAATTTGTATCTATTTCTGCAGGAGACGTATCATGCATTACCATATGGAAGCATTCAAACATGTTGATGTCATAGTGACCCCTACAACAGGGTATGTGGCCTAGCATGGACTCAATCTTTAATATACAGTCATCCAACTTAAATATATACCTTTTGCATGATGGAAGATGACACAGTTTGTACACTTGCAGTATGACGGCACCAAAAATACCATCATCTTCTCTAAAAATTGGAGAGACTGATTTTGAAACATCAGGTAAGCATTGCCTTTTCAAATTCCAAAATTGTAATGTTGCTTCTTGCTTTCCACCAATGAAATTTAATATAAAGCTTTATGTTTTTGTGATGATATTTTATGCATAAGCATATAAAGCCATAGCACACCAACTATAGCTTTGGCAATAATGACAGATTTTCTAGTCTTTGCTAGTTATTAAAATTATGCTCAAAAGGTTCTAAATATTCTAAATACAAGGCACATTGACTCATTAGGCTTAAGATATGGCGGTACCTTTTTCATTGTCATGATTGTTAGGAATAGGGTGTTGTACACCTTGCACAAGTGTAATATCCCACATTGGAATATTCTTGAATATTTGAATTATCCATAGTTCCATTGAGTTTTCTGACGAGGGGAGGTGGGGATGGGGGACTAAGGGCCTAAGTTTGGGGATGGTAGGGGGAAGGCAGAGGGGTGGTGCTAAAATACATATAGTACTTGAAAAATAGTTATAAAAAGATGTATAAGTATAAGAATTACAAATGAAACTTTGGAAAACTAGTAGAACTATAAAAGTTAAATCTTAGAAACTCCTAAACTTTGATGTGAACTTTAACAATTTAACATTGAACAATGAAAATGTCAAATTCAATATTTATAGTATATTCAAGATTTCATAATGATGATTACATTGAGTACAATGATGATAACAAATCAAAATATTCAAAATAACAAAATGGAGTGAAGTGAGGCCTCTAATCATCCCCAAACTCCTCATCACTAGAATTGCTTGATTCGGACTCCACATGGCCAAGTTCCTCCATACTAATACCAATCAGCCCTATCTGTGTAGTATCCTCATCAATCTGTGTTGGCTCCTCTGGCTCTACATCCCATTGTGCTACTAAATTCTCCTTGTACAAAAGTGTCTTGTGGTCAATGAGACGCAAGGAACTATGTACAACCACAAGCTTCTTTGCTCTCCTAGAGGTAAGCCTGTTCCTCTTAAGGGAGTGGATGAAACTACAAGTAGACCAATTCCACTCAGCAACAGAAGAACTAGAAACCCAAGATAGCAAATGAATGGCTAGAGATGTAGTCACACAATTGGGTCCATGCATGGTCCACTACAAAATTGGGTCTTCTTGTGCCATAGTTTCTGTATCCATCTTGGCCTCCTTAGAATAACCCCTAAGAGTGGTGAATTTTTTTCACTAAGTACAAATGATGCTAGCTTGTTCAAGATCATACATTCTTTTGGATGGCCTTCTAGAACCCTTCCTTCACCTCAACATCCTATATGGGTGTAGCTCTACCAGGCCTTTGGACATACCACTTGGGGTTCAATGCATAGGTATCCATGTGCAAGGGAGTGTTGAGCTTCTCCCATCTCTGATGAATGATTGGCTGAATGCGCTCATTGTAGGATGCTAATGTCGGGTCCTCCTCTTGCATGACGACCTTCATTTGGCCTAGAATAGAATCAATGCACTCATACACCTCTCCAAGGCTAGGCGCATTGGCATCCCCATATCTAATGACTTGGAAAACTGGAGTAATGTTGGAGAGTATGTATGTTGCATCACCCCAAAAAACACCACTCTTTACTACATCCTTCACCCTCTTCCTCTGGTCTGTCTTGAATTCGGGCCACCAATTCCATTTTCCTATCATAAACATTAGTTGCAATGCCTCTTGCAACTCAAGCATTCTCTCCAAGAGAATGAAATAGGATGCATATCTAGTCTCGACAGGTTTCAAGAATTCCTTCTTAGGGAAGGTCTTGAAGAGTGCATATGAAGTGTGGTGGTTGTAGATAACATATGTATATCTCTAGCATCATTGACCACTAATTTGATTCAATCAATCTTTCCTATGTCCTTGAGTGCATTATTCATGGAAAAGTTGGAAAACTCGGACTCGGCACAGACTCGAGGAAGAACTCGGCTAGGACTTGGCAAAAAAAAGAAAAAAAAAAGGAATTAATGCATTTAGAGAACATAAGAGCCTAATTTGATTATCAATTTGTCATAATTCAAAGATTACACATGTCATATTATCATCAAACACTCAATAATTGAAATTTCATCATTCATACTCGTAGTTTCAAACTTTAAATGTATAACATCATCATAAGTTTATAAATGTTTACATATAATCATATGTCAAAATGAGGAAAACATTAACAACCAAATATAATCTATATCTTCCTCTTTCCCCTCCTAATGGAAGTCAATTTTTCAGGCCTAGAACTAGTAGCTGCTACAGTATCCAAATGAGGAGATTGAGGAGTGGTTTCTTAATCTTCAAAAGTTTCTTCGTCCTCCGCCATTGCTTCCAATCCTGTTGTGAAATATGCTAACCAATTTTTTTGCCAAAGTTTTTTCACAATAACCAACACTTGGCCAACTTGATTAGTGTTAGCGCCAAAACCAAATTCTATCAAAGCAACTCTAACCAAGAATGCGCCCTAAAACCACTTAAGGAAGAGGGGCAGGCATATGGCCAGAGGATCCCTAGGATCTAAAACTTGATACAAAAATTGAATACAATTGGAAACTGAAAATAAACTCAACGCCAAGAATGTGCACTCAAGA
>VDFB02091825.1:0-19783 GCA_007258455.2 Sequoia sempervirens | reverse complement strand
AAAGGCATTAAAGTCTCATTATCCCTATCTAAGGCCAAATGAGGGATGAGATCTAGCACACTAGCCTCAAAATCAAAGTCAACATTCAAGTAATTAGAGATCATTCCTTTGAATAATGTCACAACTTGTCTTATTTCATCATTTTCCAAGAAGGTAGTCACATTGTCATCCTTGATTTCCTTAATTCTATTAGTAAAGATTTCAATGAATTCATGGAAACTTCTAAATGCATAAAAATGAGCATTTGAGAATACAATCATGAATGCCAAAACAAGTTTGGACAACAAGTTAGTAAAGTCTCTCAAACTTATAGGTATGAGCCGAACAAACCAAACCATGAATAGAGGGCACCCATATGAGAATATTACAATAGACACTTAAGCAAACCAAACAAAGACCATGGTCCTATTTGCACAATGTTAACAATGAAGATTTCTACAACTTTTAAGATGTTGATCATGAGTAATGATATACATAAACTTGCAAATAGGGTATTGCATTATTAAAGGGCACATGAATTTTAAAAAAAGGGTCCTAATTCATTAAAGCTAAGAACATGTCATGAAAACCTTAACAAGTCAATTGATTAAAACATAATCAAACTTAATCAAAAAATATTTTACATATCAGTATATAATTAATTATATTAAGCCAATATTGGCATGGTGTGATGGTTTATAGGTGGCATTGTTGTTTTTGCCACCAAGGTTCAAACCCTAAATTGTTGAATGGTTGTATTCGGTTCATAGCTCCGGTCAAAAAGGTTTACCCCTTGAATAAAAAAAAATTATATTAAAATATATTTCAAAATAAACTTAACATTAAATAAAAAAATTGACATAAATATACAAATTTATATGTTTGGCTTGGTTCACCTTACATGCTTCTTTCTTCTTTATGTCTTTTAACATAGGATGCTTAATAATAGAAAAGAAAGATGTTGAGGGTTTGTTTACCTAATATGCTTCTATACATCTTTTTAACATAAGATGCTTCTTCTAGAAAGCTCAGCCACTTGTTTTATTAGGTTTTCTGTACAGCGCCGGAAGTTTTCAATGGAAGCAATCTAGCCCCATTCATTTTTCTCTACAAAAGAAGAGCAGATCTTACCACGTCAGAATATCTTTGTGAGAAAAATGGTGGTGCTGCAAAACCTGACATTTCGTTCGGGGCACATCCTGAATAAAGAGTAAGCATCAAATACATCTCTCGTTTTATTGTTTTGCCTTTCTCTTTTGATATTTTATTGATTTTGAGAGACATTTGTTTCATTTGTATTTTATTTTGTTTTGAATCTTCCATTTGCTGTAAATGTTTTAGTGAAAATTGGAGCCCGCTGAAGAGTATTATGAATGCTGTAGTGAGGGTTATAAAAGCAGCGAAAAATGTATACCAAATATTTAAGAGGCAATCTAGATATCAAAACACAGTCCTCACTAGTTGTGAGACACGGATTGCACTAATTATGGGATTGGCGGTTCTGGTAAATTTATACATGGAAAATTCTTATGCAAGAAGTAAATTTCAGATGCTTTCAATGAAGAAGAGAAAGAGATATTCTTGGATATTGCTTGCTTCTTCATTCTAATTAAGTATAGGCTGAAGCATTTGAAAAATATGTTCTTCATTTTTTTTGTATATAGGTTTTCCTTCTATAAGAGTTACTTTACTACAAACTCTTATCATCACTATCTCTTTGTTTTAAAGATTTGACAAACCTGCGGCATATAGATTTCTATAACTAGTTGAAGATGTTGCCAGTCTCTTTTAAGGAGTTATCTATATGTTTCAAGGATTTGACAAATCTAAGGCATATACATTTGTGACTAGCTGAAGATGTTGCCAGATTCTTTTAAGCAGCTATTTCTCAATTCATATATGCCTAGTTGAAGATGTCGCCTGATATTTGACTAGTTGAAGAGGTTGTTAGTTTCTTTTAAACATATACATTTATGAATAGTTGAAGATGTTGCCAGATTCTTGTAAGCAACTATCTCTCAATTCATAAATGTCTAGTTGAAAATGTTGCCTACTATTTGATTAGTTGATGATGTTGTCAGTTTCTTTTAAACAGTTATCTAGCTATGAATAATTGAAGATGTTGCCAGATTCTTGTAAGCAACTATCTCTCAATTCATAAATGTCTAGTTGAAGATGTTGCCTACTATTTGACTAGTTGATGATGTTGTCAGTTTCTTTTAAACAGTTATCTATCTATATCAAGGATTTCAGGGATCCGAAACACATATATTTGTGACTGGTTGAAGATGTTCCCTACTACTTGACTGGTAGAATATTTTTGGCTTTTTTAAGCAGCTATCTGCCTCCTCAAATGTAATTAGTTGAAGATGTTGCCAATTTCTTGTAAGCAACTATTTATCTATTTAATGGGATATTGTTAGTTTTTCTTTTAAAAAACTATACGTGTGTTGTAAGGATTTCTTTTAGCCAACTATTTACTTCACGAATTTGACAAATTTGTGGTGACATTAGATTTATCATTTATGACTAATAAAAAAATGTTGCCTCTTTCTTTTAAAGAGCTATCTCTCTACTCATATGTCTGGTTGAAGATGTTGCCAATTTCTTGTAAGCAATTAGTTGAAGATGTTCATTAGTTTCTTTTAAGTTGGCCCAGAGATTTGAGAAATATGTGACATGGATTTGTGTAATTAATTGAAGATGTAGTCAATTTCTCTTCAGCAGCATCTGTTTATTTGATAAATTTACGGCATATAGATTTGTGTAATTAGTTGAAGATGTCGGTTTCTTTTAAGCAGCATCTGATTATTTCACAAATCTGTGGTGTATAGATTTGCACAATTAGTTGAATATGTTAATAGCTTCTTTTAAAAAAACTGTTTATTCGTTTCAAGACAAATTAAAGTCTTAAATATTTATTCATTTAAAAATTTGTATAAATTTGTACGGCAGATTCTTGTAAGCAGTGAATATAACTGCTCATATGAATTGTACATGTTGCAAATTTCTTTTAAATAGCTTACAAACTGAGACTTGTAATATATGTGCAATCGCATAGAGTTGAAGATGATGTGTAAATGTTGCCAGTTTCTTTTAAACAACTTACAAGCTCATGGTATATGTACAACTGTGTGGAGTTGATGATGATGTCAGTTTCTTTTAAGCACCGGAAATAGGCGACATATAGATTTGTGCATCTGCATTGTGTTGAAGTTGGTACGAATTTCTTTTAAGCAGCTAGCATTCCCACAATATTTTGACTCATCAAATTGTTTCAATGTTATGTTCATCTGACACGTTTCAAACACATCACAAAAGAATCTGAAGTTTATGGGATGGGAATTGCAAGAGGTGCCCCATCAAACCACAAATTTGACGCTCCTGAAACCGCTCCTAAAGGATGAGGCCCCTGGAGCAGTATCTGATGGATGAGGTCAGACTAAAGAATGTACCGGGTAACTTTGATAATTGACTAAATTATAATTTCTGAAAATTTCAAGTTTGGCAGACTCTCCTAGAAATCTGTCCTGGTTGAAAATCATCTTTGCAGTTGTTGATTCTTATTGAATGTAATCATTATTGGAATCTGTCAGGAATCTGATACCTTGTATAGTGTCATTGGGAGTGACTTGTTTACCAAAAACAATTCACTAACTGTCTAATATTCAAAGATTAGGGATATGTGACTGCCTAACCAGACGTTTGGGTTTTGGTTCAAAGGCTGCTTTTCCTCACTTTGCATGCTTTAAGTGAGATATATGTACCCAAGGTATCAATTTATGAAAACTCTTGTCCCAGCCTTTGAATCTTCACAACTTGAGCAAAATGCTTGCTGAGTGGAAAATGGCACTACACATTTTGTTTAATTGTGGCTACATGTTTGGTAACAAGTATGCTTTGTCTTCCCAACGTATAATATCGTATATCTCATATGTTCTCTCTATGATCTATTTTGTGCTGTGTTCCATTTTGTTTTCAATTTTATTGCTTATGTTTAGTGATCATCGAGGTTATAGTTTGTATGAGTTTTCCAGTCTATGAAATTGTAGAAAAATATATACAGTTTAATCCAAAAGCTGATCATGGAGGCTGTTTAAGAGTATTGTGAATCATGTACTAAAGGTGATGAGAAAGGTTTCAATAGAGGTGACCAAATTTGGTTGGACTCGATGAAGCTGTAAAACACTCTAAAACAATTAGACTGCAATAGCTGTAACGTGGACACAATGCACAATATGTGGAGATGGGTTGCTGCGGTAAAATCACTCTGGCAAAAGAGTTTACAACAGGAAATTTTCCTCCATCGATAGCTCCAGTTTTTCTTGTGATGGTTGAGGTGCTGTGGCCAAAACAACCTTTGCATTAGTTGAAGGCAAAATTGTTTGGAGAATCTTAATAAAATGGGAGTTTTATTGGCAACCAAGTTTTGCATATCTTCGGTTCCTGTTATTTATCTCTAAAATCAGGGTTGATGGATTTAAGTTTTTGACTATGATAAAAAAGGGAGTTTCAGCGGCACCCAAAACCTGCTTATCTCCAATTCCTGTTATTTATTTCTAAAACAGTAAAATCAGTGATGATGGATATGTGAAATTGGGCATCCTTAGATAGTGAATTAATTTCTCCATTTGTGGAATATGGTTGCTGGCATTTTTCTTAAAGGCCTAGTCACTCTTCAAAATTAAATATCTGTTCGAAATGTTTGAAAAGTTGCCTTAAAGTGCATTAAAGTTTTTTACCATGATAAAAATGAGAGTTTTATTGGCAACCAAGTTTTGCATCTCTTCGGTTCCTGTTATTTATCTCTAAAATCAGGGTTGATGGATTTAAGTTTTTGACTATGATAAAAAAGGGAGTTTCAGCGGCACCCCAAACCTGCTTATCTCCGATTCCTGTTATTTTTTTCTAAAACAGTAAAGTCAGTGATGATGGATATGTGAATTAAATAATTTTGCAAGTAACAGAATAGTTTGATTCAATCCACAGATGCTTATTTATGATAATTTCTATCTGGATACTATAATTTGCAATTATGTTGCTGCATTCAATAGTGGTTGAAAGTACAATGGATTTCAATGATAGAAAATTACTGTGCTCACATAATTTTTCTCGGTTTAAAAACCTTTTGAAGAATTCGATCCATTCTCAAAAGTTAACATTCAGCATCAGTGGAATAAAAATGTATGTAATCCCCTGGCGTAAGGAGCAACTTGTATTTCCCCATTTTTCCTTCTCCCACAGCTTTAAGCAATGAGTGTTACACCCTCGATTCGTCCACGAGGCCTTAGTGTTTTAACAGTATAAAGTTAACATTCAGCATCAGTGGAATAAAAATGTATGTAATCCCCTGGCGTAAGGAGCAACTTGTATTTCCCCATTTTTCCTTCTCCCACAGCTTTAAGCAATGAGTGTTACACCCTCGATTCGTCCACGAGGCCTTAGTGTTTTAACAGTATAAAGTTTCTAAACTTCATTTGGACTGACTGAATATCATATTCTTCTTTAGATTGTGTAATAGCGGGGCTTTCAAATCCCTTACGGAGATTGACCGCACTTATGTTAAGAGCAGGGAGAGTCAAAATTTTCCTGGAAACCCATCTTCAACCCTTAGACCATTAACTATTACAGACTCCTCATTTCGACTCCTCACTTCTCACATCTCTAGTTTTGCATTAGATGCACTGAAGGTACCCTTGAGGGCAGACCACTGTAGAATATAAGAAAAACTAAAGAAATGCCGACTTTACAGGGACCAAGAAAAGTTACAATGACATCAAGAGAGATAGATCACTTCCCAGCCAATTCTTTCTTATTAGATCCCTGCAGGTCATTAATTAAAAGCAACAAATCAAGGACATCAATGCTAATATTGGCATACAGAAGCTAAGCACAGACATAACCCTCACGAAGAAACAGGTCAGCTCAGGCACTAAATCATTAAATGAATTGCAATATTAAGTAAAATCCAGTGTAGAATATAAGAAAAACTAAAGAAATGCCGACTTTGCAGGGACCAAGAAAAGTTACAATGACATCAAGAGAGATAGATCGCTTCCCAGCCAATTCTTTCTTATTAGACCCCTGCAGGTCATTAATTAAAAGCAACAAATCAAGGACAGCAATGCTAATATTGGCATACAGAAGCTAAGCACAGACATAACCCTCGCGAAGAAACAGGTCAGCTCAGGCACTAAATCATTAAATGAATTGCAATATTAAGTAAAATCCAAAGTTAAAAAGAGTAAAATTACCAATTGCTTCACAATCAAAAGCAATAATGGAATTCCTTGTAAAAGCGCAAAAACAGCTGTATTGTAAAGTAGAGAAAGAGGGGAGAGGGAATCAAAAGAACAGACTAAGGAGCCGACTCGATTTCTTAAATCACAAACAGTTGTTTTGTGGAGGAGTGGAAAAGGAGGAGAGAGGAATTCAAAATAACATTTAAGGATATGATTTCATACCCATGGTTATGACGAGCATTCTAGGTAGGTATAAAGGGATGGGTGGTGCGGGCTCTTTTGAGTCTAGAAGATAATGTATGGATAAAGAAAGTAAACATAATCATCTCACATATGACTTGTGCGCATCGAGAATCATTACTAGCACAACACCAATTGTGAAAGCCAGCTATTCTTTTGCTGGAATCACCAAAAAGGAAAAAGAAAAAAATCAAGAACCTTGCATGGAATAAATACTGTAAATACTTACACTTGAAGCATCACTTCGGCCGCTATTTTAAACAATAAGTAAATATGTTCCATAGAACTCAAGCAAGGAGCGTTGTAGAATTAAAAAAATCGAGTACCAAGTAAACCAGTCAAACCATTACTCTTGTCATTTCCTAAATGACTGAATGCAAGAGGAGACCTCGCAGGAGTGTAAATAACGGGGACTATTTTGTAGAAGATAGAAGAGGGAGACATAGGAGTCAATCCAAATTACAATTGAAGAATATGATAGGAAATATGTTGCAAATACTTGATAATAATTGAGAATAACAAGTCATGTTGAGGAGGTAAATCTCCAAATATCTCCAATGAGAACACAATTCACAATATGATGATGAGATATGATTCACTACTTCCTATATATACTTTATTTATGTTTAGAATACTGCCCAAGTCGACTTAAATAGCCTTATATAAACCTTAAACTAATCTAAATAACTAAATAACAATATAATAACGATAGTATGATTTAATTAAGAGTAAGATAGCCACAAGCCAACTATTCATAACCCTATGTACACTAATATTAAGGGCATATAAACATGCCCCCTCTTTAGAGAAAAATTGTCCTCAATGCTAATCATGTTTGGATGCTTTTGAATGAACTCCTCATCCTCCCATGTGGCATTTTCAATTGGTAAATTCTTTCATTGGATGAAATACTTAGTGAGTGTTCTAGTCCTTAGTTTCTTTGTATGTGTTTGACAAATGAACACTGATTCCAATATGATTCTTTCTTTTTTATCAAACTCTAGTAATTTTGTCTAAGTAGGGATATTATGCCCAATTACCTTCTTCAAACAAGAAACATGAAAACTAGGTGTATCTTTGTTGTTGGTGGCAATTCCAGCTTGTAGGCAACACTACTTATCTTTTGCATGATTTGGTATGGGTCATAATATTTTAGAAACAACTTTTTGTTCTTTTTTGTTGCTTCAATGACATTTGCTTGTAGGGTTGCAATCTCAAGGAGACCCAATCCCCAACTTCAAAACTTCTTTCACAAGGGTGTTGGTTCATTTGTTGCTTCATTCGATTTTGTGCCATGGCTATATTTTCCTTGAGTCCTGAGAGTACTTATTGTTGATGAAGCAAGTGGTCCTCCATTGCCTGATCTCTTCGTGACACCTTCAATGATGATGTGATGGAAGGAAGTTGATATCTATATAGTGCCATAAATGGAGACATTTTTGATGAACTATGAAAGGAAGTATTATATCACCATTCTACTAATGGTAGCCAATCTACCTATTGAGATTGTTTATTTGAAGTGAAACAACATAGATATTTTTCGAAACACTTATTGACAACCTCAATTTGCCCATCAAATTGAGGGTGGTATGAAGAACTATGAGCCAATTGAGCACCCAAACAGTAGAATAAATCTTTCCAAAATGACTAGTAAAAATAAGATCATGGTCACTGACAATAACCTTAGATGTACCATGTAGCTTTTGTATATTCTCCAAAATTTTTTTGCCACTATACTTAATGTAAAAGAACTTGACAATGCAATGAAATGTGCATATTTAGTGAGGTGATCTACTATTGGCATAATGACATTATTACCTTTAGGTTTTAGAAGCCTTGTGATGAAGTCCATGGATACCTCTTCCCAACGTTGGCTAGGAATAACTAAGGGCTACAAGAGACTAATTGTCTTAATTGTCTCTCCTTCATTTCTTTGACAATCAAACATTCAACCACAAATTTTTGAGCGTCACTTTTTAGCCCTTCCTAAAAAAAATCTTGCTTGATTCGATGATGTCTTCGAAAATCTTGAATGACCACCAACTAGAGACTCATGAAGCTTTGTGAAAATCTCATGTTTAAGAGTGGAATTCTTGCAAAGATACAATCACTATTTATACCACAAAGTATCTCCCTTCCAACAAAACTATCTAAACTACACTCTGCAACTGTTGAATGAGATTACTTGTAGCAACATCATTCTGCTACTCTGCTTTGGCTTCTACCACCCAATTTGCTTGTAATATTGAAATGACACACAATAAAGCTTCATCTTTCTCATCCTTCCTAGAAAGTGCATTTGCCACAACATTTTCCTTCCCTTTCTTATATACAATCTCAAAGTAATATCCCAACATCTTAGTGACCCATTTTTGTTGCTCTTTAGAAGATTATTTTGTTCCAAAAAATATTTTAGGCTATCATGATCTATCTTAACCTTGAAGTGCCTACCCATTAGATAAGGCCTCTATTGTTTTATTACATGAAGAATAGCTAACATTTTCTTTTCATAAATAGGTTTGAGTTGATTCTTACCCTTTAATTGATGACTCTCAAAAGCAATTGGTTGATCCTTCTACATGAGAATTGCTCCTATACTATACTGGAGTTGTACATATAGTCTCCTTCAATCTCTCAAATGCTACATTAGTGGACTTGTTTCAATGAAAATAATTTTTCTTCAATAAAGTTGTGAGGGGTGCTACTATACAACCATAGTTCTTCACAAATCTTCTATAATATCCAATCGATCCCAAGAAACCCCTCAATTTTTTAATGGTTTTGGGAATTGACCATTCCATGATAGCCTTAATTTTGTTAGGATCTACCTTTGCTCCTTCACGTGAAACTATGTGTCCCAAGTTCTCCACCTCATTGAGACCAAAAACACACTTGAATGGCTTAGCATAGAGTTGATGATCTTCAAGAACATGTAATGCTTGATCTACATGCTGCAAGTGTTCTTCCCATGTCTTGCTATAAATCAATATATCATCAAAAAATACTAATACAAACATCCTCAAGAATTCCAAAAAAATGGAGTTCATCAAACTTTGAAATGTAAACAGTGCATTGGTAAGACCAAATGATATCATCAAAAAATCATAATGACCCTTATGAATCCTAAATGTTGTCTTAGAAATATCTTCTTTCTTAATTCAAATTTGGTGATAACTTGATCTAAGATCTAACTTTGTAAAATACATAGCTCCATTCAATTCAACTAGCAAACCATTAATGAATGGAATAGGAAACTTATCTTTGATGGTGTAAATGTTGAGCACTCTATAGTCTAGGCACATGTGCCAAGTTTCATCCTTCTTATGCACCATCCCCATGGGCAAGGAGTAAGCATTTTGGTTATGCTTGATAATTCATGCCTCTAACATCTCCTCCGCAATCTTTTTAATCTCACTTTTTTGTATATAGAGTACCTATAGGGCCCAGTGTTGGGTGGTTGGCTCCTTGGAACTAGTTGTATGGCATGATTATGATGATCCCGCTTAGGAGGAAGTCCTTTAGGCATATATTTGAAAACCATGGGAGAATTAGCCTAATAGACTTCTAATGAACATAACTGGGCCACAAATCCATCAAATCCTTTCTTAAACAACTTATGCATTTGATGGGAACTTACCATTTGTGGCTTCAACCCTCTTAGCTCTACTGTCTTTCCTTTTGATTGAAATCTCATGAATTGTTCTTAGAATTTTATCTCAATTATTCCCAAGGTAGTAAGCCATTGTATTCCCAAAACAATATTTGCTTTACCCACGGAGATAGCATACATTGGGCTATCAAGGTGATGATATCCCATGGATAATTTAATGCTATGGAATTTTCCTAAACAATCGACAATACCATCATCTACAATCAAGACTTGAGACTCTAGAGCCGGACATATAAAAAAAATTAGATGAATAGCCAACTTTTTGTTGATGAAATTATGAGTACTACCCTAGTCGATCAACACTGTTACTTTTTGCTTCTTTAAGAAACCCACTACCTTGAGAGTTTGTGGGGCACTAAAACCTGATAGTGCATGACAAGAAATGATTGGTTGGGAATTATGTGATTCCTCATTTGAATCCCTATCACCCTCTAATATTGGTTCCTCCTCTTCTTCCTCACTCAAACCTTAAATATAGAACAATTTATTTTCACTGCATTTATGTCCTCAACTATATTTGCTGTCATAATTGAAACACAATACTTTTGCAAGTGCTTCTCCTCAATTTGTTGTGGAGTCAATCTAGTAGGTTAAGGTAATGAACATGTAGATCTCTTTTCTCTTACATTTACAATCCCTCATTAACTATTCGGCAAAAACTTCTCCTCAACTTGTCTTTCCATTAATATTTCTTGTGACAAGGATTGTGGTTTGAACAATCGTACATGTCATATTTTATGTGATCCTTTAAACTGCACAAAAATAGTCCCTTCAAATTTTCTTTTGTCACATTGTCCACTCTTAGACAAAGAGTTTTAAATTTCTGAATATAGTCCTTGATTGTACCTATTTGGTTTATTTTAGTGAGTTGGCAGAAGTAGTTATCCATAAAGTTATCTACATAATGGGTAGTAAGTTCCTCTTGAAAAATTGACCATGTGACCACACAACCCTTCTTTCTCTTCTCATCGCATAACCAACAATATCAAATAAATTGATCTGGTTTCAATTATAATGATGTTATAGCCACCTTTTGTTGACTAGGAACATATGAAGATCAAAGAACTACTCCATTTGGTAAAGCCAATTGGTTGGATCCTTTCCATTAAACTTTCTCAGAGTAGGATATAATATGATATAGAGAGAATATAATGATTTCCAACACAAATCTTTGTTGACTGAGGTGTTATAGCTCAATTGATCTTTCCTTTCACACACTTTAGCACTATCACTGGCGGATATTCAATACAATTCACAGACACACTTCATCACACTTATACACTACTCCTCTTGATGCATCTAAAATGATCTGGCATTTATATCCACCACAACACTTCAATTCTTCAATTAGGTCGACTATGAAGAGAATAAATAATGAATTCAACTGGTCGGCCACCAAAAACATAATGCAGTCCTATCCTGAAGAAAGAGAGGATGAAAAAAAATCTTATAGCTTCTTCCAATGTGATCCAAATCAATTTACATGCATAAAAACATTAACCTAAGTCTGCATTAAGGAAATGTGTGGATGAACATTGAAGCACACTATCAGTTAGCTCAAAGACATACTTTCAATTGAATTTACTTGATGTGGTCCCAAATAGGATAGATCAGGACCCAAATCTATCATAACACATCTTCCATTGTTGGTGCAACCCCCAAGCACACAATCCAAGGAAAGGAACAAGCCCTATCGTCTAGATATCCAAAAAAGACCAAGAAAGACAACTCAAGACGTAGTGCAACACCAAAGCATCCAATTAGAAATGCATGGATCACATGGGGATGTTCCTTGAACATCCAACAACACCATACATTTCTCTCATACTATCATGCCATCTATGTAGATCAAATAAGTACAAAATATTTTATCCAGGAAGCATAAAAGCATAGTCATGAGATATAACATTAACATATTAGCTTGTGAACCACTTCAACACATGAGATTGGAACATAGACACTACACAAATGTTTAGAGAACATTCACCAAGCCATAGGAGCAGAGACATCAATATGAAGAAATACAAAGCATTTCTTGGACCAATTCATACAACTAGCAACACTACCAACCTTTTGCAATTCACAAAACTCTCCTCAACAACATAGGTGACTTGAAAAGACAGGAAAGCAATGTCCACAAAACATTGACATTGAATACCAAATCGTAAGACTAAAGTATCAACAGTGGACAAATGCGAAGCATTCCTCCCGGACAAACTTCAATGCAACTTCTTGAACCAAAACCACTTAAGCAACTTGCAGAGACCAAAACTTTCTTTCAACAACACATACTTCATCAGGAACATCAAGAGAGAGCATAAGACATACTGTAGACCTTCAACAACATCTGTCCATTATTAGTCATGCTTCTAATATTCATCTTAATATATCATTGTGAAATCAACTCTATTGATAGTAATAATGCATTACATGAACATTAACAATACTTCTTTGATAAGACATGAAATCCAACCATGAACTTCATCACCAATGTTAGCCCAAGCTAAATATAACAATGATAACCAGTGCCAAGGACTAACCACCTTCCAATAATCAATATTGACACAAATGATAATCACATATGACAATCTTTGACATGAGAGGCAATCAACAAAAGGTGTTAACAACAAAGATAACCAATGACAACCATGTACTTAGTGTTGAAATCAATGACAACCATCAATGTTGACATCAATGACAACAACTGCCAACAAAAGCAACCCCAAAAGCAACAAGAAGTTTTTTGTTCTAATCATACACACGACACATTTGAGGGATATGAGAGCATAGTGGTTTTAAATTCAAAGTGAATGAATGAGCATGTCTGCATATATTTTGCAGTATGACACACAAAAAGAAAGCTAAGACTATTGTGACCAAGGAAGCTAAAGAGATTGCAGAAGCACATATTGTTGTTATGGAGGAGGTCAAAGTTCATGTCTTCTTCCCTTCTAATGGTGAGATACAAAGGGGGAAATGGGTGGTGCCCTATTTTTTTGGTTGGTCATTTATTGTGAATTCTTGAAAAATGAGGTTTACCTTTTGCAATATAATAATTTTAGTGATGTTAGTAATTAAAATATTAAATTAATGTTGTGTTAGTTGTTTTGAATCTTGATGGGTGGTGTAAGTTGTTTTGAATCTTGATGGGTGGTGTAATAAAAGAAACATATCGTCACCCTACCAATTGTACTCAACCAATTGAACTACCACCCTTTGATATATTTCATCATTTTATTCTACCATTTTTGTTCCTATGAGGAGAATCAAGTTAAACAAATTGGAAAGCATGGTGATGCAATCTATGGATAGCTACTGCAATAGTACACATTGCTCTTGAATCCATGTGCTTCATAATAAAATAAGCTGCCATGGTATGAATGGAGCATTATAATGAGAAGTTGTTTTTCTTTTTTATTGTGCCACACAAGCAACAACAATGAAGATTGATGAATGTAGTTTTGTTTACCACATTCTTCTCAACATCTTATGGTAGCATGGAAGCTAACCAATCAACCATACAATTTTGCACAAAGGGAGCTTGATTTTGAAAGAGACTTCAATGCCAATTTTGATGCATTTAGTGCTCGAGCGAGGAGGAAATATGCCAAAACTATAATGTGACCGGGCCTAACAAGGACTTTGCATCACACACAAGGGTTTGAAACTTGATAAAAATAACATTTGGAAATCTTTTTTTTTAATAGGTTTTAGTTTAATAGGGGTATACATAATTTATAAATGTGAGTGGGGTGTAATACATGATGAGTAATCATTTCTTTCATGTCTTTCTATAATAAATATTTTTTTGGAGTGTGAAGTTTAAAAGATATATGAGAGATGGCAGAAGAGTGTATATCAATGAGGAGATAAGTTCCAATTTAATAATTATATATATTTTTATATGGGATCTATGGGTTGTGGTTGGAGAGAAGATTGTGTTTTATATAATTATCTAGTGCACATTTTGGAATTAAGAGTATTTTTGTATTATTAGTTGAAATTGACATCTTGAAAATAGTTTTTTTTATCAAGTCACTTTATGTTTATAATTTTGGGGCCATCCAATCTCTAACAAGGCTTCTAGAGACTCACATGTGATATCAAGAGGATAAAGTATAACAACGATAAAAGGATACTAGAGGGCAAAGGAGATTGGAGGATTTCAACATCTCAAGCTAGCTTCTCACTTTTAGATGGTAAATTGACACGAGAAACACCACCACATTTATGTCTCTTTATGGAGCAAGGGGGCTTATAAAATATTTGTGGATAGTTTAATCTTTAAAATAGGCGGGCTTAAGTGTATTTGCACTTATTTTTTTAGTGAATAATGTAACATCAAAAAAAGGTGGGGGTAGCATATCTACACATTTGTTTTATGGATAATGTAACATTTGAAATAGGTAGGTTTAGAACATCTACATTGGTTTTTTTCATGCTATACACCAAAGGAGGTATTTGGTTTCTGCAACTTTGAGGAGGGATATTGACACTTTTGGAGGAAACAAGACTCTTGGAGGAGAGTTGTTCTATTATTGTGTAGACACTAGAGGAAAGATTTTGACACGCTTGGATGAGGGTGGATTCTTGAAGGAGGGTGGTTCTCTCATTGTGCATGAAGATTGGTGTACACATTTTTATTTTTTGTTTTAATTTTGTATTGTAACTTTTGAGAGAGGATGTTGAAAAATAAGATTTACATTTTGTAATAAAATCTCCTTAATGACTTAGTGATGTTAGCAATTAAAATGTTTAGTTAATTTCATATTTTTTGTTGAGTGGTTTGAGTATAGTTATGTTTTGAAAGCTTTTATAAAATTCATATTGTGTTGTAATGCTAATCATACTAAATGATAATATTATTGAAAGGAAGCAAGGTATGAGGAAACACCTCCTAAACTAATTTTAAAGGAGAGTATTGTGCAAAATTTAGATATTTAAAATTACAAAAAGGAGAAACACATATAAAATATATAAAAAAAGCATACCACAATGCATGTGTATGTGGGGGAAACCTTTTCAAAAGAAAAAACCCACACTCCACAACAGCCCAATATATTATTCAATAATCTAAACATAGTTGAAATACGCTTGCAAAACAAGCATTTACATGAGTACCACCAATTAGAGACCTAAAGTACTTTGGGAAAGCATAATAGTACCTACAAATCCACTATCAATACCTTCATCTCAAGAATCCTATAAATAGAAGTAGTACATGAAACCATCAAATGCTAATTACAAAACCATGAGCTAAACCCACCCAAAAAGTGCTACCCAAATACCTAGGTAGAAAACCAACACTCAAATCCCAAGATGAGTTCACAAGCTAAATATATTATATTATTTTCATCTGTCATAAGCATGCCATAATCCACTCACCAATTCTAGCATTACGTTTTGGATTCCTTATCTTAATTCAACGATGTCTCATGATGTGTCAAACATGCATTATACATTGGTCAAAAAGTTTAACTCCCTCTTAGATATTTTTTTATGTTTGATATGTTTTTACATTTTCAATGCAAGACTTTTGAATGCTACAACTTTTGATCTAGAAGGATATTGGGGCATCTTTTTAATTGTAAATGTAGATCTTGAAAAGAACTACGTAACATGCATCCTTAGAAGCGATGTTGAACACCCCAAATTTTTTAATTTGCCTAAAAATAATGTATAGTCCAAAAATTGAGTTTTTATCTTTCATAGTTTGAAAACTATATTCTTCATATACACAACATTGGGAGTAAGGTTGAGACACATTTCCCAATTATTATTATCATTCAATTTTATTAGTTGTGCTATTAGGGTTTAATATATTTCAACACACTTTTCTTCCACTCTTTTGACATAAACAATAGACTCATGGATCCATTTTTGGGTGATTTGGGGATATTATAATTAAATTTTAATCAACACTAGTCATCTCGATTGGTAACTTTTAAAGAAACGCTTCAAGAAGTTACTTCATACTAACTTTTAAAGGAAAACTTCAAGAAGTTACTTCATGCTAGTAAGTTATTGAAAAACTTGCTAGTTGAACTAGCATTGTCTATTTTGCTATTATATTTTAAGATGTGCTTTTGATTGAGAGTTTTAATTCATATGATCATTGAAATTGGGCATATGAAGTGTATTTTTATTTTTAATGTTTGTTCGATGTTGATATTTAACATAATTACCTTTTATTTTGGGGAAAAAGTATGTTTAAGGCTAGTTCTTTTTAGCTTTGCAACATATCACTGTGTCATTTTTTGGACTTTATTAGTGTCCTCTATAGTTAAGGTCATGCGTTTGAATTAAGAAGAGGGATCCTATATCATTGTAGATGATGGCAAAATTTGAGGTGCATGCAAAAAACAAAAGATATGTGTAAGGGGTAAAGTCATTTATATGGTGGATTATGAAAGGAGGGGTATTACAGTGCGGTCCCATGGAGGGGGGCTTCCTTAAAATCCAGAGCAGATTTTGCTTAAGTTTTTAGCATAATTTTTTTTGGCTGGTGGTCCCATGAATATTTGCAAGTTTTAAATTTTTGAAGGCTGGTGGTGGAATGGTGGTGCTGTCAATAAAAAATTAATAAATAAACAATATTTCCCTTGAAAATTGTGACAAGTGGTAGGAAAGTACTCTTAAGCAGGTGGAGCAATTTGTAGCCCCCCCCCCCAACACAATCCCACCAGCTGAAATTTTCAGCCACCTACTTATTGGGCTGAAAAAGATTCAATTTAATCCTGTAGCAGATTTTTTTTTTTTCTCATGGGACCACCTGCTTCCGTGAAAATAGAAGCCCAAGCCCCCATAGGACCATACAGTTATTGCTCCCAATCATACTTGTACTCACATGTTAAACTATGCATTAAAGGTAGTACTTGGATGATCACATTGATTGGAAGGAATCCTCGGTAACACCAGACGAGTTGCGCTTTGACTTCTCCTGTTAATGTCGATCCTTTAAAGCCGATGGAGATAGGCACTTAAAAGAGGAAAAGCCCGAGCAGAGAGGTGAAATGGTGGATGTTGGTCGAGGAGCAGAATGAAAACAAATGTGACACCATTAAAGAGACCAAGCCATATCGACGAGACTTGCTTCAATGTCCCTTCAACACTCCGAATGAACACCATCAAAGAGATTACAACATATCGACAAGAGTTACCTTGGGGGTCTCTTCGATAAAGCAGTTCGCATGAAAGGAATGCCATCAGGGACACTACAACATATCGAAAGGAGATACTTTGGGGTCCCACCGATGGAATGATCTGCATTAACACCGAGTTTAATAATACAAAAAGAAGTATCACGTCAGCCTAAATAAAAAAAACATGGTATAATGTAAGGTGGGATCAGGTATACATCAGAGTAACAATGAAGAATCAGAGAGATAGTTCAAGACTCTTCTGGTGGATGGATTGAAGGGAGTTATGAATATCGGCTGGAAAATAACAATAGTCCCTTCGAAACCCCAAAGGATAAAGAAAATACAGTATTGAGGAGGCTATCAGGGAGACATACAAATATCGGGAAGATAGAATATTGGTCCCTCCGATGGAAGAAAGGGCGCGTGACTGACTTGAGAAATTCATCGGGAGGTTAGACTTGAGTGGTCAACGAAGATGCAAAATGGCAAAGGAACATCAGGCCAACGTCAATAGTCATCGAGTCACCCTGGATATTCCTCTTTTGTCTCTTTCTTTTATATGCGGCAGTCTTATATAGACTTGCTGAGAGCAAAATATTGCAGAACATCATACCGAAAGATGGGCATATGAACAGTTAATTTCTAGAATGTGAACGGTCGGAAGCTTGTTGCTTCCTTTGTTCCTATAAGAAGGAAACCAAGACTGTGGGAAACTCTCTCTCTTGGGAAGGGGGAGGATTGGATTTTGGAAAAGGACATTACATAAAGGCTTATTTTCTGAAGCATATCAATCGAAAAATGCTTTTTCTGGTGTCTAAATTCTGGTTGTCAATTACTTGTTGAATATCATTGATAAAAAAATTACCTAGTTGTCTCCATTTTGTTTTCTCCTTGTTATTCAAATTAGCATATCAAGCATATGTAATTTGTCAAAACACAATTCATGTTTTGTGTGATTTGTTTAATAGGATTTCTTCAAGAAAGAATTAAATTCCTTTGAATGGGTCACGGTAATTTGGAGAATTTAATTGGATAAATAAGAACTTGATAAAAGATAATTTTGCACGTTTATACAAGTCATAAATAGTATCATTCCAAGTAATTTGAGTTATACCCAGAAGGAAGACACATACCATTTTGAATTCTGACTCTACACAGAAAAGACACTGATCAATTCATTTTCCAAAACCATTACTTGTATCACATTCTATAATCTAATTTAGATTTTCTGTTGTAGGAGTAGGAGTAGAAGTTAGTTTTAGATTATCTATTTCAAACCCTCATTCCAGTGCGAAATAGATTATGAGTGGATGAATGCATTGCTAAATATTGGAATTAAACAAGCCCTCTAAATTTGAATGAGGTCATAATGTATACACCTAAAAATGGTCACATTACATAAGTCTGGTAATTAATTAAATATTTTTAATATTTAATTAAATCTAATTCGATCTACGTATAAATAAATTTAAATAATTTATTTATATTGTTCACTCTTTCATTTCGATTAAATAAATAAGTTTATTTAATCATCTTTTCTTATCCATCTTTTAATTAATTAAATAAACATTATGATTTATTTATATTAATTATCAATAATCTTAGCTTGAATATTTTATTCAAATAAAGATTAAAACCATTTCAAATTCTTCAAATATCTATTCATAATTAAATATCTCAAAATATTTAATTAATTCTTCTAATATTCCATATTCTTCTAAAGTCACATCATAATTAAATATTTCAAAAATATTTAATTAAATCTTCTATAGTGCTAAAATCAAAATTCAAAAAATGAAATTAAATAAATTTATTTATTTAATTATTTAGGGAATTATCTTCAACAGCCGTGAAACAAACTGCCAAAACAGAAAATTAAATTCTTCTGTTTCTGTGTGAGCTTGTTCCTGTGGGTTGAAGACAACGCTCCATTCTTCTCTCCAACCTCCCAACCTTTTCCATCTTCCTCTCAACCTCTCCATCTCTCACCTTTCAAATCTACCAAACAACCTCACAGCCATTGATTCTTGCCAGCCAAGATTGTGCCTGCAAAAAAACTATAAATAAGACTGCCAGGTTCTTTCAAATCATATAGAAGTTTTTAACAGAGAAACTATAGTTAAATAGCTCTCAAGTATCCATAGCATAGTATTACAACATCCATAGTTTTTAATATCATAGCATATCATGGCCAATCATCTACATAGTTTAGTTTTAAGTTACAACCCTTGTGCATAATTCACAGCCTCCGTGCATATCTGTCAGCATCTTCATCTTCACTAGCATATAGAATAGAGAACTTCCTTTGCATACTCATTCTGCAGACTACCATTTCGAGAAGCCAAGCTTACATAATCTAAGAGCAGCAGCTTCGAACAAATCTCTGGAGATAGAGGAAGATGGAACACCTCTGAGGAAGCTCATTTCTTTGTTTCAAATCAAATTAATTAGCATTTCTTTGGTTTAAAGTTCTATTAATTGTGTGTTTTGTTTTCAATTTGATTGCATAA